>JANHGB010049863.1:0-22324 GCA_026283785.1 Coracopsis vasa
CCCCATTCAGGCACTAAGCACCCCATTCAGTCAGAAAATTCTGCAAATAGACACTACGTTCTCCATTCAGACACTAACCCCCCTATTCAGGCACTAAATTCTGCAAATAGACACTAAGTTCTTCATTCAGACACTAAGTTCGGGAAAACAAACAAACAAACAAACAAACACCCCCACAACTCAAAAACCCCAAAACAAACCACTACCACAACAACAAACCCCCCTCCCTCAACAACCTCCCCAAATCCTTCCTCCCCCAATCACACAAAATGCCAGACTGTACTGAGAATTTCATGTGCTTTGATGTATCATCATGCAGATACTTCTACAGCTCTTTAAAACTCAACATTGTTTGGATTGTTCTGGATTATGGTTGCTGCCCTCATTTAAACTTGTGGAGATCAAAATCCCTTAAAAAGATTTCTTGGAAAATATGTCTTTGAAGCTACAGTTTATCACTTTGTCCCAACAGTCTGCTGCCCTAGACAATTGCTTGCTTTGCTTATGTATAGAACTAGCCACATCTCCGGACCTGCCATGGTGTATTGGTTTTGTTTTGCCTAGGTGGAAGGTGCCACACCAAGATAGATGCATTCTGCAAAGCCATAAAAGCCTGACAGATAGAACAAGCTGAAAATACCTCATAGTTCAGCCACAGGAACTATAGTTGTCTCATGTTTGGGTAGTTTAAGAAGATGTGTGCCCTATTTGATTTTCCCCTTTCCTTTATCTTCCCACAACAAAAACTGAAAGAATTAATTCTTAATTTCTACCACCAGTTAAGTGTTACTTTTGTCTAAGTATTGAAGAATATTGCCAGAAAGCTTGAAAACAACATTTCGTACAACGTACAACAGGCTCACTGGCTTATGTGACAGAAAAGTAGCCCATGAAGCATATATTTCAGTTCCATCCTGTGCTTTTCTAATTACTACATCCAATGCAAGGACAAGAGCACTGTGATTAGCAGAGAATGGAGCAGCCTCTTTTGGCAACAGTCTATCTCAGATGTAAAATGACACTACACACTAAATTTACACATATGCATTTCAGTGAGCAGAGCTGTATTTGTGTAATAGATGACAGCATTTGATGTTAGCTCCTCACATGCATCACACAGTGAAAATCATGTTCTGGTTTTTTTTGGCACAGCACACAGACAGTATAAAGCCTCCTATTCAAATTATAGCCATAAATAAAACTCTAAGTTAAAACTTATATGAAATTATAGCCATAAATAAAACTATGAGTTCAAAGTAAAGAGGAATTTGGCCTAGTGATGGATTTTGTCAGGGAGATAGGTTTATCACATAGAATTTCATCATGCCAAATCCTTAACAGTAAAATAAGTAGTTCAGACTTATCATCCAGTATTAAAAAATAATCTGGATTTTACTGTTCTTCATGCACAAGTTTTCTTTACCTCTATGGAATTACACATTTGAGTTAAATGTCAGTAAAAACCACCAGTACAAATATAAAATGTGTCAGTGTGAATCACATTACTAAATTTATGTAGTAATTGACACTGGCACAAGCTTCATCTTTTTCTTGTATGACCCAGTCTATTTTGGGAAGTAATATTTTCCATCTAGTTCCCTGAGAATTATATTCACATTTACTCCTCTAACTATCACCTTTAAAGCTTACAGGATTCTTTGATCGATTTAGGCCAAAGCTAATGGCCAGAAATTTCGAAGACGTTCTAGTGAAAATGGTGACCACTACAGATCAAAGACCTTACTACTGTGCCTGCAAGGGAAAGGCAGCAATATGAGTCTGTTTTTAAACAGCAGACTATATTTGTGACCGTGAATCACAGACCCACAAGAAATCAAATTTTTATGTGTTTGATGTGTTTGCACAATGCTTCAAAACCAATAAGGATTACCTGTGTTACGCAGTGAGCTCCTATATTGAAACTCCACCATTGTATTTATTTTTTCCCAGTCTTTATTGATGGCTATTATAGATTCTTCATACTTACAATTATCATATAGAAGAAAGTTAGATGCCTGTATTCTAAAACTACTTTTATTATTTAATAAAAATCTGATTATTTTGTTAAATGCCTATTCATACATTCAACTGAAAATGGTAACATTGAGTACTTGTTTTTGAAATTTCTTTTCATTAAAGCAACCAATCCAATACAATTTGTTCTGCTGCTTACAGACTTATTTCTGTATGTGTCTTTCCAACCATTTTTAAATAGGGACAGTATGTGATATGGCAGGAAAGATAAAGGCCAGATTCTGATTTTAAAGAAACACATCCAAGTTTGTCTATGGAAAGGATTGGTTCAGATTGTCCTGTTTTTTAAGGTAACATTATGGACACTATATATTGGGTTGTTTATAAAAGCCATTCTTATTAAGGAACTGCTCATTGGAGTCTGAGATAACTAAAATAAAATTAAATTAAAACCATTTTTAAAATCAAATTAAATGCATCTAACTCACTTTGCCAGACTTCAAGAGTACAGACTGGTTTAGGTTTGTTCTGACATACAGATGTCCAGATTTTGAGTGAAATCATATTTATTTCCAGGCCATGCAATTTCTCACTAGAGAGGAAATTCACTCTGTTGAAATGGGTGAATTAATACAGTGGTCAAAGAATGTGCTAGGGAATCACTTTGTTAACTCCACTCGCAGCCCCCCATGAGTTTTCTGTCTTTTTCAGGATTGCACAACACTAAAGGCTTCTTAATGAGTGGTTTTAAGACTTCTGTAGTCAGCTAACTATTTGGAGATGGGATTATCCACCATGTAGTTCTATTTAAAAAAAATATTTTCTGATAAAGAAAAAATTAAGTATTAGCAATGACTCAATACAGAGAAGGAACTCTGAAGCACCTGACATCGTGTACAGATCACATAATATGATAAAAAATATGAAATTTATCCAGTTACATTTCAAAGGGCAAAATTTTCATTGAAGGAACAGACTGAGAGAAGAGCAGTCAATGCATCTTTTCTACCAGTGGATCCGTTGGCATTACAGGTCTGTGTTAGAGAGGATGGAGCTAGGTGAGAGGCTCAATGAAGTGAGATTTTTTAAGCAAAACCAGTTCCATGGCCCAAGATGGCTCAGGCTGAGAAAGTTGGGGCTGTTCATTCTGGAAAAGAGAAAGCTGCATGGAGACCACATAGCAGCCTTCCAGTATCTGAAGGGAGGCTATAAGGATGCTGGGGAGGGACTCTTCATTAGGGACTGTACTGATAGGACGAGGGGTAACGGGTTAAAACTTAAACAAGTGAAGTTTAGATTGGATGTAAGGAAGAAGTTCTTTACTGTAAGGGTCGTGAGGCACTGGAATGGGTTGCCCAAGGAAACTGTGAATGCTCCATCCCTGGCGGTGTTCAAGTCCAGGTTGGACAGAGCCTTGGGTGACTTGGTTTAGTGTGAGGTGTCCCTGCCCATGTCAAGGGGATTGGAACTTGATGATCTGAAGGTCCTTTCCAACCCTAACTGTTCTATGATTCTATATACAACAAAAGAACTATCCTGAGTCAAAGTCCACTGAAGGCCATTGACTTCCTCAAGCATTTCATTAGCCTAAGGTTATATGCTCATACGTGCAGCACTACTTACTGCTGGGCTATTTCTCATATCTTTTACGGAAATAGGGGAATTGCTGTAGGAGACATGGGAATTTATACAGCTACTTAGTTTGAGCCTTGGTAGCTCTTTCATATGTGCCCTGTGCATAGAAGAAGTGGAGTAAGGGCTTCACCTCATCCCTGCTTCTGAGTACTCAAAAGGCACATGAAGGGAGCAATCTTTGTCAGGAACTGATGGGGATTGAAATGTCACCTGAAACTAACAGGGACTGAAGAGGCAAAAACTTGTTGCATGTCACACATGATCATTATCTGAGTCACACTCAGAAAACAGACATGAATAACATTATCTGTATTTGCATACAAGCAGATGCTTTTGCGAAAAAAAAAAAAAAAGGAAAAATTGTTCCTCAAAAAAACCCTCTCTGACTTCAGTGTGGTTCTTTCATACAAAAACCATAAAACCATACAAGTAAATACGAGTAACTGCAGAATGGGATGCTGAATTAGCAGAAGCTGGCTCTTTCACTGAAACACAGAGCAACCAATGATCTCAAGGTGATGTTTCTAAGAAGGACTTTCATTGGCTGCATGATTACATATGTGTGTATTTCCATGCAGCCTATGTATTTATTTAGATTCTTTCCATTAATGTCAAGAGATTGCTTAGCAACGCACAACCATGCCATGCTGTAGGACAAGCAGCAATATTTATGGCAATGATGAAGAGAGAAAATGGTGCATAATTAAGTGTCATAACTGCTTTTTTTAAAAAAAAAGATAAAAGAAAAGCCTAGATTAATTTGTCAGCTCCATTTGCTGTGCAAGCATAATACTCCAAAAACAATAAGCACTAGATAGGTCATGTTCTGGGTCTTCATAATGAAATTTTTCTGTTACATTTATTTGTCCCACATCTTTATTGATGGCATTGTGGATTGTCATGTAAGAATCATACCAGACTGTATCAGGAAACTACCTTACTCTTTAAACAAAACCTCATTATGTAGCCTAACTCCTGTTCCCATTTCCAAATACAATATGATAATATTGAAAATTATGATGTTGAACTCTTCTGAAGTAGTCTTTTGTTTAAGTAAACAAAATATACTTGCCTGCATTTTATCACTAAACTGTAAAATAAACTACCTTTTCCTCACAGTTGTTTTTCTAGCATAGGAATGGACTTTATCCAACAAGAACATATTCAGTTTAGTATTTTAGCCAAGAGAAGTCTTTCATTATCTAGCAGCTCAACACCACTGAGACCATCCTCACTGGAGAACTAGTACCTCACATGCCTTCATTACACAACAGCTGGGATTATTGCATGAAACACAGACCTACATTTAATAAAAACAGGAGAAAGATTGAAGCATAGAAAGTGAATGTAATTTATGTTTAGAAACCAGAAAAAAACTTACTTGACTGCTGTAATCCCTGTACTATGCTGTAGTGCTCTGTTTCTGGCATCCTCTAAAACAATTCTGGAAGAAAGTTTTTCTTTAAAGACTTAAGGGATGTAAATAGATTTTTCAGCTTAAAAACAAACCCACAAACAAATATACTAAGCAGCAAATCCATGTACTAGATCCTCCTGTTTGCAACACCCCCAGCAGTTCTAGAAAAAAAAAAGTCCCCATAGAATTACCATTTCTTTACAATATGTTTTGATTTTGTTTTAAAGCAGCATCTTGCCTTTTATTTTTTTTCTCTACTGGCTACTACAAGCACTCTGTTTTCTGTGGAAGTTCTTCTTAAGAGTTATAAGAGATGTATCCCAATTGGGCTTAGCCTCCCTCAGACCAAACACTATTCTGGTGCCAGGTCTGTGGGGCAGAATCAAACAACATTAACTGTCTGAAATAAGATCTACAATGGTCCTGCAAGTGGACTTGCCTTTGTTTTCCCAAGAAACAAAAACATTTATAAACTCCTCACAAGATGTACAAGCTAGCGATTTCTTTGATTAAACAAGCCATGTCCATTGGTAATTTGTTTAGGGAAACTGTTCAGGTATAAAATAAACAAATGGAACTATAAATTATTTACCCTTGTATTTACTTAGGAACTTAGATTTTACATAGCATACCATGCTATATGGAGATATTAATCTGACGGTTTATTAATCTGATCTACCTTTTGAAAGAAGTGCATTCAGGGGTTTATTCAGGTAGTTCAGCTCAAATTCAAATCTGCAGATAATATGGCTTTGCTTTGTAGGATATCACCATAGAGGCAAACCTCACTTCACCCTTGAAACCCCTTTTTTATCTTTTGCTAATGCTGCCTTTCCTTTTCCAGACTTTTCCCACTTAAATTTGATGGAGCTTTTTACTCATTCACTCATCCTGTCCAGCTCCCAGCACCACTTCAAGCACTTCACGTGATTTCTCAGTACTTGTTAGCATACAGCCTTGTTGGCTTTGACTTTTATTCTTTTCCGGGTTCATGCTCACAGCCTACCTATCTCACTCCCAACATCTGCTGGATTGAAATGCTTTCTCTTCTGTCTTTAGCGGTGTAATGGGTATTTTATTCTTTTCAACAGTCTTCCATAAAATTTCATTCTCAAACTTTGTACCAATTTCACTATGCCGAGTGAAATTATTACTTTGTTATTTCATCATCAGAACATTAAATGATAGGGAACTTTTCTTTTTTGACAACCTTTACCTTAACCTTCAACAACTCTATTAGATGGCAATGATCATTGCTACAAAATTTTTATCTCATGTATTCATACCTTATGCTGACTTCCAACTTTCCCTTTTCCCCTTAACTTGACTTAAAGTGCTAAGTATGAATTACTTTATGGCAATCTGTAACTAATGAGGGTAAATAGACAGTTCATGTTTTGAAACAGTACCTTGCCTTTGCAAAGGAATTTCATGTTGATTTCAGTCGGAGATGTTTCTGTTCAGGAGATGACATTTTAATGGAAATATTCCATATAGACTTTCATTAGATATTTTGAAATTGCCCAATGGGATTGATTAAAACTTATGTATGTTCTAAAAGTTGCAGAGAAAGGTGCTCCAGGATTCAAGCTATTACACAGTTTACAGTGAAACTGTCCTCATTTAGAGATGCTGAGAAGGAGATCTGTGTTTGTGGCCTTGAGGTAGAAGGCAAGGTGGACAACACATTAGTTTTTCATTGTTTTTTACTAACGTCTACAATAGCTGTACTGACAGTATTCAAATCATGGGGAGAATGGATATTTTTGCCTTCACTTCAAGGCTGAATTTGGGTTTTAAGAGACTGGAACAATATAAATAAAGAAAAGTTCATTGAAGGGAGACAAATGATAAAGTAATCAGAATATGTACAAACATGTGCAGGCTTTTCAAGGTGCCAAATGAGAAATCAATTATCTTAATTTTTAAAACCCATGCCTCTAATTTTGGAGATTACTTCAAGATGTGAAACCACGGTCAAGGAATTATTTTTTCCCAAAAGGAAAACAAAAAATAACAAATGAAATCCCAAGCTTTTGCATTTCCAGATGCTTATTAGATGCATTCACTTCTATGTAGTAGCCAAGTGTGACATTAAATACTTCAGCATAGATTTAATGTCACTGATAATTCCTAGTGAGAATGCTGAGGAATCCTAGAGGAGTATTGAGATTTTCAATTCTCAGTATTCCTTTCTTCTACCATCATTCATGAGGAGGAAACTGTGCTTAGCACTTGTTTTTTGCTGCCATCCCCCTTAGGAAGCCTCCCAGTGCTTTCTCATCTCGTTGTGCTCTCTGCCTTCCACGTTCATTGTCCTGGGGAAGGAAGCCCTGGTCATGGAGATGCTCCTCACAGATATACCTTGGAGGCCTTGTGGGAGGAGATGTCGCTTGTTCCTGCCTTTGGTCCCAGTGGAAGTTGTATTCTCCCTTGCAGAGTGCCATACAGACAGCTGGGCAAAATTAGTTTTGCATTTCACAGGGGCAGCCTTCCTTCCGACTTTGGAAGAAATCATAGAACCATAGAATGGTTTGGTTTGGTTTGGTTTGGTTTGGTTTGGTTTGGTTTGGTTTGGTTTAGAAGGTACCTTTAAGGTCATCTAGTCCAAACCCCCTGCAGTAAGCATGGAAAATGGAAACAAGGAAAAAAACTAATCTAAAACTAGCACTTCCACTGGACAGGCGTTATAAAACCTACAGGTTTCTCATAGTCACAGTATGCATATAGAACTACCATAGGTTACAGTTACACCAATTATATGATTCAATCAACACTTAAGTTGCATTTAATAACACTCCTCTCAGGACAGCTGCTGTAGCAACCTTGTTTTAACTAACTTTCCACTTGTTCATCAAGATTGTGGAAAGAGGGCTCGAAAGTTATTCTGCACAACAAAGAGGATAGAGTTTGTAGTTGTTTATTAGTACTTTAAATTAAAAGAAAATGGGAAATTTTATAGTAAGTGGTCACCTGAAAATATTAACAGCTTTGCTTTAAGATTTCCAAACTTTGAATAATTAGGTCATCATTACCTAAAGAAAGTCAAATCCTTTAAATGAAATAATAGTTACGGTGGTACTGTATGCAATCTTCCTGCGGTAAACAAAACCTGACTGTAACAAAACCCTTTGTCAGAGCCTGAGGTCCACAACTTTTACTCAAAAGAATCACTTAAGCCAACAGGAGTTTGGTGGTTTATATTATTATTATCAATATTATTATTAATAATAATATTGTTTGTTTGCTTTATTGGAGATTTTTTATTTTTCTTTAAGTTTCAAAGAATCTTCAGAATTTACTAGTAGAAAAAACGAAATCAAGAAAATTGAATGGTCCTTTGAATTTGCTTAAGTATTAAGAGTATATGATAAATTTGAATAAGGTTTCTGCTCCATAATGGGAAACTGAAAATAAGAGTATTCATTTATTCATACTTTAAGGAAATGCTCAATTTAAAAAATGAAATAAATATTGCTTGAATCTCTGCTAGGTCACAGCCACCCTCCATCACTACAATTCTATTCACTGTTGGCTTTCAGCAGGTATTGTAATTATAACTTGCAAACTGAGAGCACAAGATAATCATTATCTGCATATGTTTACAAGTTAAAAGAAATGCTAAAATATATTTTATTGCTCCACACTGAAAGTGTGAATTTAGTATCCCATCATATTATAGTATATCTGGTGTTCCTGCACAGCCTTCTATCTAAACGTATTCTTGTGCAATGTCTTGAAAAATCAGATAATGATTCTAAACATGTAGGTAACAAAAAGTCATGCTATAGATTGTTATAGCTTTTTCTACATGCAGTTCTGTTCAGCTTTGAAGCAGGAGCAGATCCCAACAGATCTAGCTGGTGTTTTCAAATATATGTAATTTGAAACATAGCTCTGTTTAACACACAGTAGTTGAAAGAAATAAATGCCGTCCAGTTGCCTATGCCCCCCATTACTCTTTAATGACAAAAATCCTAATACCTCTGTTATGTTTGAGCCTATGCATTGATTATATCTGACAGGATCCTACAAGAAGATGTGTTTTTTTTTAACCTTTGAAACCACAAAAAATGTACTGCTTTTTTCCCCACTATATTTGCAAAATAATATGTGAGCAGGGCAGTCTCCTACAAAACTGGCTCCTAATTCTCATATTTGTTGAACAGCTGTCCTATGAAAAATAGAGACAGAGAGGAAACTAGGTGATTCCTTGTTTCTTACCCATGCCCCCCCACAAGTAAGGAAGTCTTGATCCTCCAAAAGAAAATATGTGTGCAAAAGTAGCAGCCAGTAATGTCAAAACATGTTTAGACCTCTAATTGTAATGCCTTAAAACGAAAATTCCAAGGGCTACTGGTCCATCACAGTTCCTCACAGAAACATGCTCAAGCAGTAAGCTGCTAACACACTTTTTCCGCAGCAGAACTATCTATTATCTGGTGGGATGTGTTTGTGTTTGTGTCTCTGGTGATTTCTTTTTCAGAGGTATATGAACATGTGTCTACTTAAATCAACCACAGAGACGATATATTCTGCAGTTCTGTTTATCTCACCTGCACACTTATGCAAGGGCTTCATTCTACAATGAGATGAGGTGTCAGGAGCAAATTCACCTCAAGGAGATTTGCTGTTTTCAAAAGAAGATAGAGTTGATCCAAGGTAAGTAAAACTTCATTGTAGTGTTCGGCTGATATAGTTGAAAACTGGCAAATTTTTAATATCTCTGAGGCTGTTACAAATGTGCAGTCAATAGGCTGCAGCAATTTTTGTGGACCTTTTGTGGAGACCTTTGCAGACAGCTTTTGGAAATGAAGGCACTTACCACCATTAGAATAGCAGTCTTAATGCTTTGGGAAATACTTTCAACTAATGTCCCTGCTGGCAAATTGGCTATCCATTTCTTCTCAAAGACGCCTAAGATGTAAATGGTCTTTTTCAGAGTACGGGGGTTGTGCGTTGAAACCTGCTGTTCAACAATCCCAGCTGCATGCATGTTATTATCCCAGCACTGATTACAAGATCCCATTGACCACAAGCTGCCTGTCTGCCTGTCTAGATGGTGTGATTAGTGTATAATCAATCTTTAATCCAATCAGAAAATTCTCTGCCTGCAACTGATAAAGGTCTCGGCAGGGTACTGATGAGGATAGAGCCTTGGTATCTCTAAGGGGACACCTGCAGTCTGTGAGGTGCAGAAGCTAAGCAGGCTGATCTAAGAGAAAAGAATTAAGGTGGTCTATAAAAAATCTGGTAAACAGCATTCAAACAGAACAAACAGGGTAGCTAAAGTGCTGGGCTCAGCATCCTCACAGATCCTGAACTGCTGCTTTTCTAAAACTTTTCTAAAACCTAACACACAGAGAGGATCACCTTTTAGCTCAGGAAGACTGTTCAGTACATAACATTTAATTTCTGATCTTTAAAAGTAGCCAACAAAATAATTTATCTGATTGCATTATTTCCTCTGGTGCATAAATTCGTCTGTGCTTCTACAGTTTTGTAGTTCATTGTCTATATGTCTTCATAAGATTATGAAGAATATGACTTATATAGAATATGACTTATAGAGTAGAATATGACTTATAGAATAGAATATGACTATGACTTTCCAAATCATAGTGCCAAGAAATAATTGCTTGTTCTTTGCTTCTTCTTTTTTTATTTCTTGACCCAAATCTAATTTTTTTTCTCTCTTTATCTCAGTATTCTTTCCTAATTCTGTAGATGAGATACTTATAATTACAGCTCATATTAAAGCTGTTAAAAAATAGCACATTACCTACGTGCTTTATATTAATGCACATTGCTTCCCTCTAGGGCAAACAGTTTCTCATAACTTCCTTTCTATGATATGACCTGATCCTATTACTTTAACATTCAAAATTAAGATTGAATCTTGACTAAGTATCTCATTGAAAGCTAAAGAACTTCCAATATTCTTCTTTTGTATCAATATAAGCATCACTTAACAGTTTAAATGGAAACCATTATTTTTATAAATTGCATGATTATTTTAAATGCAGTTTTATAAATTATCTTTATTCCTATAAGTACAGATTTCCACACACCCCTTGGATTTAGTCTTCTTTGTAACTTCTGGGTGAGATGCACTCCTAGTTTCAAGCTTTCCAGGGTATCTGTCACACATCTGAGATACCTGAAGCAAAGCTTACTTTTATCTGTGTTCATAATAAGCTTAAGATCAAAAGAAACATAATTATTCTGTTTATGAAGTCTTTTTTTTCTAAATGACCATTTCAGATTTAATAATTTCTCTGATTTCAAAGTCTCTCTCTAATCAATAAAAAATGAACAGCATCACATTGATATAATCTAATTGCCACAGCTTTGACTTTCAAAAAAAGCTGTCAGGACTACTTTAAATTTCACAATTTAGGCAAAAAACTATTGTTATAATATTAATATAGCCACTGTCTTTACAAAAAGAACAGTAATCAAGTATGTACAGGTATTCAAAATAGTCACTTCAAAGTCACTATGGACTGCCGTAAACAGTCTTATATCATGCTCAGGGCATAGTTTTAAGATTCACTGTGAACTAAAATAGCTTATACCCAATAGGACTGATTGTGCCTTTAAAGATATATGGAAAATATCTGCTCTTCATAGAATATGACCTTCATAACTCAATTTATGGGTCATTCCCTCACTTGTGGGATATTTTCAATATCATAATTGTAAAAAGAGAAAAAAGGAAGGAAAAATGTTCAGTTATTCATTTTGCAAAGCCTTTTTATTAAAAGCAGAAATAACATTAGATGAAAATCATTTCACTGATAATTTTAATGAAATATGAAGTGCTTTGAATATATTTTATTGCAGGCAATATAGAAAAAAAGGCATTGGCTGCTTAATGTGTCATTTAATGAATGGATTCCACATTGCTTTTCTCTGCTACATTTGGAAGTGAGGGTCGTGCAAAGATGATAGCAAGTGCTTTCAAAAAGGGGCTTCTTCCCACATATTTAAATTACATTTCACCTAATGGAAAGTGCAGAGTATAATGCAGCAGAAATGAGGCTGAACCAAAACAGTGCAACTAAATACCTTAACAAATCTCACAGAATTTTATCCTGTAAACCCATCTCTAATATGGAAAAAACCCTGATGTAGATAATGTCCTAGCATGCTGAAGGTCAGGCTGCTATCAGAAGGATCCCAGAAAAACAGAAATCTCATCTAATTTGCAATAAGCTAACATTGCAGTTGCTTGGTTAGCCCAGCTGAAGGTGAGGCACCAGGCTGGAAACTCTGCCTACAGGAATGCAAGAGTCATTCCAGGGAAGGCTGGTACATGTCATTTATTTTTCTCTTTTGATGCCAGCTCAGAGAAAACTGAATTAAACTGCCAGTGCTATAGAAGTACCCCCTGATCTGTCTTGTTTTAACAGAGACATGGCTCTGACCTGTCAAGTTTCCTATTCTTAACCCTAGAAAACCTTAGGCTTTCTCTGCTACCAGATACCAGCTCTAACCTCAGGCTTTTTCTCCCCTATAAAATGCAGACTCGTTAGCTGTGTTTAAAATTATTAAAGCATAAATGATAGTCATTCACTGGCCTTGAGATCTGCTAACACTGGCTGGCTGGGTCTGCACGCTGTAGTGTGTGCCCTGGTGTCCTCTGTGCATGCTGTCCTCCTGACTGTCTAGGACTGGTGAAGCAAGGCCAATCTCCAACTCAGAAATGCTAACGCTTAAGCAATAAGTGGTCTGTGACCCAAAGCTTAGGCTTATTCCCTGATACTCTTATTTAGAAGTGCAGGCATTGCTATTGGTCCACTGAAAGCAGCCCTCTACAGCCACAAACACTGCAGGTTAAACTAGCAAGGAAAAATTGCAGGAATCCATCAGAAAACATGCAATAGGAAATTTTATCATGCCATTAATAGCAGGCATCTTACTTACAGGGCATAAAACCCTGTTAAGTAAGAGACTAGAGTTTATATGAAAAAAAAAGAAGCTCTGAAGCTGGCATTGTAAATGAAGGCCATTCTTCACACACTGGAGAAACTTCCATATCAAGCATGAATTTTTTGGGTCATGAACATAGATATACAGGAAGAAGGTGAGAACTACAGCATGGGTTCTATTGAATGAGAACTATTCAGCATGGGCTAGGGACGTAACATTTAAACCCAAGATATCGTGTCCATGAATTTGGATACAACATAAATGGATGTAACACTGCATGTTCTCAACACAATCCTAATTGCAAGAATGATGGTAGGCCAACAGGCAAAGGTATGTTGGAGGTCTTGGGGGTGTGCGGCTGCAAATTCAAGGACTGAAAACCTTCGCCATTTTGTTTACATTATTGTACCTGGCATTGTAATGATGAACTGGAAATTGGAAAATGAAGACAGCAGAAGAAAAACCTGCTGTGTAAATAATTGCTAACTGTCTCATTTCTATTACAAAGTATTTTGTGTACTAAAGGACTTTAGGTGGAAGTAAGAAGTGGGCTATAGAATTTTCACTGGAAATATTTTAATTGGCCTCATTCTAACAATAACCACCTCAAAAATCCCTTTTAATCTCATTCCTACTTTCTGTTGTAAGTATTAGTCAACCTAGTGTAGACTGACTTAATTTTGAATTAGTGGATATAAATCTCATCCCCACTACTATAAAGCTCTAGAATTAGCAGAATTGGGAGTATGTATCTCAGAAGTTTATGAGATATGGAATAGTAAAAGCAATTAATGTTCTTGGTAATGATGCTGAGGCAATTTCCCAGGAAATACATCAAACTCAATTCATAACTTTCAGATAACTTTAAAGGAGGTTCCATGCACACCCACATGCAGGGCTCTAGATTCAGTCAGACCTGGAGAGCTGCTGACACCCTATCTGATAAAGCTCTGCAGTACCACCTCTGCTGCGCAAGATGCCATGAAATGGATAAATTGCAAGAGATCCAGAACAGAAATAAGGGTATCTCTGGCCTACAGATATAAGAAGCAGAGACAGACAGCAAACTTTTACCCTGGGATGTTTACCACATTTAGCTTTCTGGTGTACAACCTCCACTGCCTCCAACTGGCTCTACATTACTATCAGTGAGTGATGGAAATTGTAAAAAGGTTGTATGTAGCAGGCACTGCTTGTTAACAAGAAGAACATCTTTCTTTCAACACATGGCAATGAGAAGGAAAAAATACATGTAGTAATATAATCTACCTCTTTAATTGTTTTAAAATAGCTTTTTCTCAACACAAAATCTGAAAGTTTAACATCATATGGTCTTAGAACCTAAATCAGTTACATGCAAGTGTCAAGTATTGTTAGAGATCACATTACTGTACAGATCCATAAACAAACAGCTGCATAATTTCTCAAACAATTACCAGTCTTGTACACCTGATGTATATGTTATACACAAAAAATTAACAAACAAAAGTGAGAATTTTCCTGTACTGCAGTACTGTCATGGCAAATAGCACCATCAAAATCCAATTGCATAACACAGCTTTAGGTAGCAGTATGACGAGAGAACTGCAGTATATAACTGTAGAGACAGTGTTCCATTAAATAAGATGTGAAACAGGTCAGTGTGGAGCCTGAAAAACTCAGGAGGTGCTGAAGGCAATGTAATAGGACCCCATGGTCAACAGTATCAAAGGCTACTGATAAATCAAGACAATGAAAGTAGGAGTTTCTCAGTTAGCTTGAAGCAACAGATCCTCATTACAAACCCTCACAAGAGCAGTTCCAGCACAGTGGCAATATCTGAAACAAGACTGAAATTTATTAGAAAGATTTTGTGTGTTGAAGCCAGTCTGTAATGTCAGTACAGCTCTGTCCAGTACAAAGAAAAAGGATGGGGAAATAAGGTGAGCTAAGTAATTGCCAGTAATCGCAATTTTTAATCTAGTGCAACTAAGAAAAAGATTGTTTTGACAGTGTTTTACTCCTCAAAATTTCTTTTCTTACATCTATCTAGGTTCTGCTTTGCTCTGAGCTACTAAACAGGAATTGACATGTAGGAAAAAAGCTAAACACCATCTCCAAAACACCCAAAAGATTCAGGAACAGTGTGACCTAAAAAGATCGATCAGATGATATTCACTACATGTCTGTCCTCTTGATCTCAAAGTTCCCTCAGTGCCTACCTATTTTCTATTGGATCTACAAGCTTACTCTAACTCAAGAAGCTATGGGCTCTGGATTCCTCTGTTCCTCACCAGGATGCAGAAGGGAAGTATAAAGTGGCCTACATGCCTTCAGGCTCAGTCTGGCACATAGGAGCAGTCAGACCTCATCACAACTGCTGTTGAAAAGACACCTGAAAGGCAATAGTATAGGACTACTAGATAGTCTTCACCAAAAGACAGGAGATATGCAGCCTCCAAAGACTGAGGTACACAATCTCACTCATGGACAGAGGTTTTTACCAAAGAGTAAATAGTACTGGAAATAGAAAATTGGGCCCAAAACTCCCCCAGCACTACCTTGCCTGTGGGACTGCAGATTTCTCTTCTTTTTAAGGGTCCCTTCTGAATTTCCCACAGCACCTTGGTTTCAGTAGGACAGGTCAGATTACACATAAAGGCAGCTTCCTGGGCAGTAAATGCCATGGATCTGAATTGCTTCAAGATGCAGATCCCAGCCCTCTATGTTCTGTGATTAGAATAGCCACAATCACAAAAATACCCTGTTGAATTCTCACACCAAAAAATCAAACTCATTCTTAGATATCTTCAAAGGAAAAATTAATTCTGAAACTTAAGCAGAAAGGCATAATGCAAGGAAAGCAAGTGGAACTAGAAGACCCAAGGACACTACTCTTTATTTCGCTCTCTATCCTTCTCAGGAACACTATTTCAACTTGAGAATCTCTGAAGATGACAAGGACACTTCTGGAGTGCTGGAGCTTAGATCCCAAATCATTTAGGGCTTCACACACAAAAATTATCATAAACCTGTACCATAAAATACAAAATAATGCTAGTGTGAGATCTAAGATGCTAGATATATTCATAACTGCATACAATAATAAGAGACAGGACTAGGCATGCCTACAGTTTCCTATATTAGAGGAAGTCTTAAATTTAAGTTCTACAATGTATTTTTTAGCTTAGGATATCAACTTTTTAAATGGCTGTTGCAAGAACTTTTGAACTCTTAAATACAAATCACTTCTCTGAAGCTTAGCTAAATTTTTTCCATAGGAATTGATAGCAATTTAGTATAAAAGTTAAAACTTTGTGTTCACAACGAATCCAATCGAAACATATGGTAAGAATGAATTATAAATCCATAAGACAGGGAAATACAAAGTCATAGACTCAGTTCAAATCCTCTGCTAGCATGAGTTATTTGGTGATAATGTTCAAATAGGGCTCCATTGTACCTGCACATATTAAGTTTGGAGCAGTATCCCACAACAGGCTTCACAGCACACAAGCTGCTAAGCATCCTCAGCTTCGCTGTATAAATATGAGGCTGGTGGTAATAATTTACTTTGCATGAGAGTGCTCTTTAATGTGAAGAATTGGCCTCATGCTCCTACATCTATGCATTTCCAAGGATTTGTGAGGTTTTTATTAGCATTAGGTCATAAATATAAACTAAAGTTAATATAGAAATTATACCATAGATATTCTTTTGGAAATATTTCTTACTCTAAAGCTTGAAATGGTTCAGAATTTATCAAACAGCAAATTAAACCACATTTCAATTGTACGCAAGTTAGAGCTATTGACAATAACCTTAGTTCAAAAGATCTATGCACCATATATGATTTTATGTACTGGGATATACTCAGCTTATAAATAAATCTGGAAGAACATTACTGTATTTTTATTTGCTGTCATAACAACACAGAAATGTATTTACTCCAGCACATTTTGTATATTCTAAAATCATGTCTTGCATTCAGCTGTTCTGTTGTTTATCTTACTCAGCTTTAATGAAGTTATTTTGACAGATGTAGCAAAAGGTCTAAAATGCCCTTCTTCATGCCTGTCTAGGCTTAGGATAAAATTACCACCATTCTCATTATTAAAGCAACCTCTAGCATTGCAAAATAAACAAAGTTTTACATGTTTCTTTGAAAGTGGATTAGCAAATTGTTCATAATAGGCCAGATCCTGATAACCTTCATTCAGTATTTTACTCACTGCCCCCAGAAATGACAGAAAATTATTTTCTTAATCAGGAATTTTGTAAAAAACTTGTCAAGTACTTTGAAAAAGAAAACATTCAGAAGACTTGACTAATAACAGTCCTATGCTGTTAAGAGAAGAAGGATGCAGTGCACCTTCCTGTTCCTCGTATCCTTTATTCACATAGGAGCAAGTAGCCTCAGCTTATATAAAACTAAACTATGAGTCTAAGTCGTGACAGATAAAGTGATACCCTTACAAATGCTCTGCTGATTAGAGGGCACCGAAGAGCACTGCTGGATAGTCCTCTCCTCTCTCATAAGATGCTCTTCTCTGCTGGGGGCTGCATGCACTAAGTCATTTTTCTGGATACAAACCAGAAATCATCTTTTGTCCGTGCATCACTTAACCAGTGCAAAGATAAATATGCTGAAAGCTAGGACATGTGACCAGAAGCTTATTTGTTAAACAACAACGAAAAAGGACAAAAACCAAGCCCACCTTTCTTTGTCCTTAAAAGCAAACTAAGTACATGACATGACCCCATGCTCTGAAATGTCATCCATCAAAAGTTTGTAACATTTTTTGAAGCAGTAATGATCCAACCTGCTGTGACATCTTCATTGCCTCTAGGGTGCCAGAAATTCTGCTGCTTTCCCAAACTGACAATCATATAACTATTTAGAAACTCTCCAGGGAGGTCAGTATTAAAATAGGCTGGAAGGAGCCAAAGAAACACATTCTTGAATTGAAAAATCTGTTCAAACCAGTGTACGCATAAAATCCTTATTTTCAGCATGTAGAAGTAATTATTCTTAGCATTAGTGTATTAACAGTGTTACTCAGTTTGTCTGCTGAGAGCATGTTTAGTAGACAAAGGATATGTGTCCACAGTCTCCCTCACAGTCACTGGGCAGTCACTGGGCAAAGACTTTGCAGTATAATACATAACATGCAGGTTTCAGCTGCTGGCTAATTCTTAGTGATCCTGTGAAACTCAAAGGTTTGTCACTCATTGGAAACAGTTAATTCTTAGGAACATGTGAAACATTTTTGGAACAAATGGAAAAAATATTTACCATTCACCAGATCTCTGAATTTCTGAAAGAGAAACAGCTTGGTAGACATATGTAATCAGCTTCGTAAGGACAATAGCTTGATTTTAATTCTTCAGACCACTTGACAGTTCATCTCTCAGTCTGATTTCCTCATGCAAATAAAAGTTTTTGGTTCTGTGAAAGTTTTAAGTAAGACTGCAAGTGACATTTTTTTTTTTTAAATTGTTTTTAGCTTTTTTAAAGGTGAAACCTTGGACAATCTTGGACAATCCATTGATCAACTTTTTTTATACATTGTTGTTGTGACTGAAATGAGCCTTTTTATTCTTTCAAGTTAATTCAAGATGGTTTGACTGCAAATTTAACTTGTTTTGCCATTTTGCCATCTTTACTTTAAAGAGATAATGATGTTGAAAAGACAGACTTCTGGAGCAGAGAGATATGTTTACCACAGCCCAGCTCTGTATAAGCCAGTGAAGGTCTTTTGTAAAACACTTGTAATTTCTGCTCAATTTTGGTAAGCCAAGGTGAAGATCAAATGTATTTACAAGAAACTGTTGATGCAGAAGAGTCTGTTAAGGTACTAGCAGCAGGATGTGTGCATTTCTTTTCTCTCCTATAGAATTCAAGAACAAACTTCAACATGAACTTGTTCTGAAGAGCAGTTGTCAACGTCTTCCAAAGGCTGGAACTGGCAAATAACAAGACACTATCATATGGTATAGCTGCATTACTGTAGTTATCTGTGACAGCAGAAAAAGCAGTAATATATCTAGTCAGATTTTCTGTACTTCTACAATACCATTTTCTGTGCTTCAACAGATGTATCGGAGCAAAAGAGAGAGGCAGAAATTGTAAATTAAAATTCAGATTCTTCTAATACTTGTGCCCTATTGACTGCTACACGCAGACTTATCAGAGGAAACAGAGAAAGATGTGACACATATATATCTCATTTTAAAAAGCAGTCACTTGTGATAAACAGAAACGATACATCACAAGCAAGAGCTGTAGGATCATGCTACACTGTTGTTACACACTAAACTTGGAGAGGCTAGCTGTGAGATTCTGTGAATGTCATAAACATCAGTCAGCACAAGCTTAATGATGGTGGTGCTCCATCTGAAAAGCTTTATTTGGAAGACAGTCACAGCCCTCTACACTATAGGCTGAGGAGAAGTTTTACCATCCCATCCTACAGCGAAGGCATGTGCAACCAGCAGTAGCATTTGGGGAACTGTCATGGTTTAAGCCCAGTTGGTAACTCAGAACCACACAGCCACTCGCTCACTCCCCCCTTTCTTCCTCCCCACACTCCCAGAGGGATGGGGAGAAGAATCAAAAGAATGTAACTCCCACGAGTTGAAATAAGAACAGTCCAGTAACTAAGGTATAACACAAACCACTGCTGCTACCACCAACAATAACGATAAGGGAAATAACAAGAGAAGCGAATACAACCATTCACCATCTGCCGACCAATACCCAGCCTGACCCAAGCAGTGGTCTAGCCCTTCTAGGTAACTGCCCCCAGTTTATATACTGGCCATGAAGTGCTGTGGTATGGAATACCCCTTTGGTTAGTTAAGGTCAGGTGTCCTGTCTCTGCTTCCTCCCTGCTTCCTCTCCTCACTGGCAAAGACTGAGAAAGTCCTTGGTCAGAGTAAACATTTCTTAGCAACAAGTAAACACATCGGTGTTATCAGTGTTGTTCCCAGGCTGAAAGTCAAAAACACAGCACTGCACCAGCTACTGAGAAAGAGAAAAATGGCTGCTACTGCTGAACCCAGGGCAGTATACACCACTTATTCCATACCATTCACGTCATCCTCGGATCCCACATTTTTCAATATGCCATCACTTTTGTCTCATATATATATATATATGCACACACACACAAACACAAAGAGAGAGATATAATTCCTTCTTCCATGGACCAATCCCTGTAAAGCTGCTGAGTTCATCCAGTCCATGATTTCGGGCTCCATCTCTTGTAACAGTCTTTCAGAGCAGGAGAGTTTGTGTGCAGTGTTGGATTGCTACCTGCTGATGACACTGCAGAACTCGTCTGGTTTCATCAAAGTTCATTCTTTGTTGGGATGATGGTCGGAGGGAAGTCAGGGCCAGTCACTGGTGACCTGAAGACATCTAGTTGGTGGGCTATAAGAGTGCTACATAGCAGGCAACAGCACACAATTGAGTTCATTGGCTGTTTCCCCTAAAATCAAATCCCCTTGAGGTATACATCAGACTTCCCCATCTTCCCGCATTACCCACCAAGTATATCCGGGTCCCTGAGCAAAAGCAATCCCACAAGTGGGTTTGCCTTTACCTGAAGCAGGAATAAACCAGACTGTCTTCCCCAGCAAATGCTTTATGATGTGCACCACAGCATCTTTATCCTCCTCTACAGTACGTAAAAGTTCTGATTGGGCTGGGCCAGCCCTGTTGGCAGATCCCCTAGTGTTGACCAACCAGGTGGCTTTGGCTAAATACACTGCAGGAGTAGAGGGCAACCACATTTTCTGTAGATGTGACAGATAGAAGGCATAATACAGTCTTGTTACACTAGGAGTCTATGCACTAAAATACATTATTTTCACCCCAATTGCCTTTATGATCACTATAAGCTGTAGGTCCCACACTGCAGGTGCTTAGAAAACCAGGCTGTAAACCCAAGCTGCAGTTCATCCACTCTAGGCTGAAACTAATCATGCCAAGAGGCTTCATTTTTTCCCACTGCTTGCAAGAAGAGCCAGAGGTGACTAGCTTAGATGTCAGCACTGTAAGCATCTTCACTTAGTCACATGAACCCCACCAATGTACCAATACCTCTGTATTTTCTATGTCCTCTCATAAAATTTTAGCTCTCCAAGTAAGCATATAGTATGTAAACTAGTTGAGGAAGAAGACAAGCTGGGACTGGGAGAAAGGAAGAAGAGAGGGTGGATATGATTAGTGTATATTATCAGAGCCAAAACAAACAGGCAGGTTTTATTGAGCTTTTCTCTTTCCATGGAACATTTGTTGCTGTTGCAAAAATTGGAATTTTCTTGGAAAATATAGTTTGGTTGAGGTCTTGAGATATTGCAAATAAGATCAAGAAACAGCACAAGATGTGTGAAGAAAACGTCAGTGAAAAGTATGAGAGGTTAATATCCTGACCTTCAGTTCCAGTCATAATTTGCCTTCATCAGCAATTCTGTGAGTATCCTGCAGTCAGAGCTGACACTACGATATCAGGAATGGGTGATTCAAGTCCTGTGGGTGTGCAGATGACTGTACAGGATTCCTGCATGACAAGCACCTCTTATTTTACCAGTCATGGTGCCACTCAGCACTCAGCAGTGATCTCTTCAGTTGCAAGATCAATACACTAAATGAGAAGAGGTGGAGAAAGGAGGACTGTAAGAGAAAGAACAGAAATGCATAGAAGAACAGAGAAGGAAAAGGAAGGTATGGGATCTACAATGTGAAAATGGCACGAGTTTTAATTAATAGTTGCACAGGATCAAACACACACCTTTTTGGTTAAGGGTGACATTTCTGGGAGATTCCCACAGCATCTCAGGTGCAATTTCTGCATTCCACTGTCAGAACGAAGGCAATATTAATAGTAAAATCATTTCATACAGTATATTGCAGCTTAAATACTTAAAACAGCCTAACTGCAGAGTATCTGAACTGCCAAACAGCCACTTGTCTGAGCAAAAATTGACTGAAAAGCAGAGGTATTCCGCATTGCCTCACAATTCAAGACACCAAATTTTGCTTTCTGCGCATCCTTGTCTGAGAGAAGCAACAATTTCCTTAGAACTGGATACAAGCACAAAATATGCTTGGAAGCAAAATAATGTGCAGAGACTAGAAGCAGTGTCTCGTATCTTAGAACAACTTAGGCATCCATTATTAGCATTGCATTTACTTAAACATATTTCAGTGTGAATTGTCTTGTAAACCATGTTACCTTGACGAACAAGATGGCATTTATATTCGATATCGTACCGATGGGAGCCTATTCAATCTAAGGCAACTGAAGGCCCACACTAAGACCCTAAATCACCTTGTCCGTGAACTGCTTTTTGCTGACGATGCCGCCCTCGTTGCCC
>JANHGB010049865.1:0-10092 GCA_026283785.1 Coracopsis vasa
GAGCCACAGCTTCTCCCTGCAGCCCCTTGTTAAGAGCTCTTGTGCTGCTGCCCCAGGAGCTGGATCAGGGCTGCAGGGGGGGTCTCCCCAGAGCACAGCAGAGGGGCAGGATCCCCTCCCTGAGCTGTGCTCACGCTCTGGGGGTGCACCCAGCACACGGGGGGGTTCTGGGCTCAAGCGCTCACTGAAGCCAGGTCATGGGGAGCTTCTCCTCACCCAACACCCCCAAGTCCTTCACAGGGAAGCCTGGCAGGAAGCCTGGTGATCTCCATGTCTGGTTTCCCAGCACGTGGGGTTCTGCCCCTGGCTGGGTCTGTGCCATCTGCCCACTCCTGCTGGTCTTGGCCAGCATGTGCTGTTTGTCAGCCTATTTTTCTCTCTTTCTTAGGATTAGCTCAAGCATTTATAGGCTTGATATGCATATTCATTAAAAAAATTGAAATATTGTGGGGAGAAGAGAAAAAAAGCTGTCTTTGAGCTAGCACAGCCTTTGGGAATCTGCTAAGTAAGATGCACTTAATTACTTTAGCTGTGACTACATCACATTTCACTCATGTTTCCTCTGAGATGCAAAACATCTTTTCAGAAGAGGCTGCAAACACGTCCCGAGCCTTTGGCAGCAGCTCGCGGTGAGTTTGTTGTGCTGAATGCCTGGGATGGAGGCAGGATCTGACCTGGATCTCGGAGCCAGTGCTCCTGGCGATGGAGCTAATCACGTTTGCAGGGTGGTTATTTAATTACGTGTGTGCTTCCATGGGCTCTGCAGGGATGCTGAGTGCTTTGTGGAGGGGAAAGGAGCGGGTGCAGCCCTGGTGAGATGGATGCATCCCACAGGACCTTGTGCTGTGGTTGAAGAGGTTATTTCCTCTTGTAGGGGGAAGGTTGCTTTTTTTACCTTGCTCTTTTTGGTTTGCCTTCATCACGATTTCATTCATTATTATTCCCTGTGAGGGTGCTGAGGCGCTGGCACAGGGTGCCCAGAGAAGCTGTGGCTGCCCCATCCCTGGCAGTGTTCAAGGCCAGGCTGGACACAGGGGCTTGGAGCAACCTGCTCTAGTGGAAGGTGTCCTTGCCCGTGGCAGGGGTTGGGACTGGATGAGCTTTAAGATCCCTTCCAGCCCAAACCAGTCTGGGATTCTATGATTTTAGAGTTATTGTGTAATGTGTAGCTATTTCTGAATAAAAACCATTAGTTCAGTTAGTTAAATAATTGCTCCAAAAAAAAGCATAAAGCCTACCAGAACACTCCTTGCATCTGGGATCTGACCCTGTCATCACACGTAAAACACTCACTGCCACCCAGATAGCATTTCCCATTAGGAATAAGTACATCTGAGGTGACCAGACTCTGGTGTTTATCATTCTTGTGGACCTACTGAAGCTGAAGCCATGTTAATTCTAGCTCTCTCAGAAGGCATCAGCACCAAGTCAGAAGGTTGTAAGAACACTAAGAGAATGCCTGGAATATCCATGTTTCTTTATAAAGGCCCAAAAAGACTAAACCCTGGGATTAAACTCATTAAAAGCACAAGTTAATTAGGTACCTAATGTGGTTATTTCTTCTTACAAAAAGATTACTTTAGCCCAACCACTTGTACTAATCCACCTGCATATTAAATGGATTATTACTTTAAGGGGGGACAGGACAGCTTGTTTCTCACTACTGTGCTAGTAGCAATCGTAAGTTATTTTGCAGTGAAGCAAGAAAGACACATCTATTTTGCATGCATGACATATGCTAACTGAGAGCATATTGGTCAGCAGCTACATTACCATTAACCAGCATTTACAAATGAAGGTTCATAGGAAGAGTAATGAATGCCACAGCATTTCTTTTAACATATTCTGCCATTATAGAGCTATCGCAGTAACCTCCCAGGAAAATGAGGAGGTCAAGGGGACAGTCAAAGTTGACAATGCTGAATCTCAAAACTACTATTATTAAACATGGTAATTCCTAAACTGAGAATTGCTGAGAGAAGGACGATATGGCACTTAGACCAAAGGTGACTATGAGGCCAGCAAACTACTTGAACAGGACCATCAGCCAGGGCAAAAGAGCAGAGAAAGTAGAAATTGGTCTGAGGCAATTTACATCAGTGGTGTATTTATAGCAAGGGAGGAATGAGCAATGTGCTAAGTGAAAATAAGTATATAAAACCAAAAGCAAAGCAAAATGAAATGTTGCATCACACACATCTTCCAGCACATAAATACAGATGCTGGAATCACAAGAGGCTGCTGGTCTGAGTCATTCAACTTCTCTTGGGAAGGAAAATTGCTGTACAAAGCACTGAAGCTTCACACAGAAAGTTATAAATAAGGACTCCCAAGAAATGTGCAAACACTTGACAAAGTCTTTACAAAGACCACAGATGTAATGTATAAGTGAAAGAGGTGATTTTTACAAGGAAGAACTCTGCTGCAAGAATTTTCCAGAAGCATATGGCCACAGCATGCAAATGGGTCTCCTGGAAACTTCTCTGCAATGCAGCTTCTGATGGCTGCACCTCCAGAAGGCAGCATTTGTGGTGGGCACTACTTAGTACTTTCAAGGATGGTTTCTGACAATGATTTGATCCACCCAAGAGCACACACACATTCATAAAGGTCAGCAACAAGGCTCTGCTACAGGCAAAGCAGCAAGGCTGGGTTAGCAGCTCCCTCTTCACCTGGTATCAACTTGTCAAATAAGAATTCCTTAGCCACCAATTTCTTCCTTGGTTGTCATTTCTGGTGGCTGACCACAACTTTACGTAAGCACAAACAAGGAAAATACATCTCGTGTTCCTTCCACATCTTGTAGCCCACTTCATAACCCATCCGGCTTCCCCTCCTTTTGCAAATCCTCAGAGCAACAGGAAAAGAGAATGTGATTTATTGAAGCAGGTCCAGCAGCCCCCGGATGGCAGGCGATTGCAATGGCCATAAGAAAGAAATAACACAGCTAAGTAAACTCGAGCTTACACAACTATTGCTAAACTTACCAAATAACACAACCCCATGCTCGAACCAAAAAACCAGGAAGAGCTATTCAGCAGCAAGCCAACTGAAATGAAAACCCTAAAGACAAACTCAGAGCATGGTCCTTCTTCACCTACAATACAATCTTAATGTATATTCACAGGAGCAGGGCAATGTGAACTCAGCGTGTTCTGGATTTCAGGATCTTTTCAGAAACCCAAGTGATCTGTTAGGGCAGAGCAGAGGTTCAGTTGTGCTCTGCATCTCATCGAGGATAATGATAAATAAAGAAATGCTGCCTATCTTGAGCAGGAGCAGATCTTCAGATTAACACAGAAACTGTTCCTACAGTAACTTCTAATGTCCACACCTGCAGAAGGAAAAATGTCACAGGAGGAGAAGAGGCTCCCAGGAAGGATCACCAAGGGATTTAATTTTACTGGGATGTAGCACAGTTCATGCTGGAAGGGACCTTAGAAGGCCACATAGTCCAGCATCCCACTCAGTGCAGTGTCAGTTATTCCAGCTCCAACTCCTCCTCCAAGACAGAAAGAACATCCATCAGCCAGAGTCCACTTTCCCAGCCCACAGCAGGGACAGAGACTGCTGAGGTACCCTCCAATCAGGGGGCTTTGATGTCAGTATCTCCTCCCTGTTCTGGCACATCAGGAAAATCCTTTTTCCCAGCTGCAATAGTTCCAGTCAAGCTTGGAATCACTGGTACCAATGATCACCTGGCTTGGGGATCACCACTTACGCCCTGTGATAGAG
The DNA here is from genome assembly GCA_026283785.1 of Coracopsis vasa. Classification (NCBI taxonomy): domain Eukaryota; kingdom Metazoa; phylum Chordata; class Aves; order Psittaciformes; family Psittacidae; genus Coracopsis; species Coracopsis vasa. The sequence goes on from JANHGB010049865.1 coordinate 3,736, forward strand.
GTCATTCACCTGCACCTACAAGATGCTTAAGGACCAAGCCCTGATCATAAGTGTTTGATGTTTCAGAGGGCTGTAAGGTAACAGTTCCAGTGTTTTAGATACGAGATAATTCACTCCTTTAAAAAGAAGGGCAGGATTCGCCACTGGAGATGCAGTCATGTCTGTACTTCTATAACAGCAGGTAGGCATGAGAGTAGTACATCCTAAAATGCAAACCTGTCATTTCCCATTCATTTCGATTGAAAGGCACTGGGGGGTTACAGAGTGGAAAGATGGATTGCTTAAACAAATGCTGACTTCTCTAATCCTCAGAGGAAAGGCAATTTCCCTTTCTTGGTGTTTGCTGAACCTCTTTGTTCAAGCAAACATTAAAAAAGACTTCTCAGAGAAAAATTGCACTCCCTTCTCCTCCCAATATGCATCTTCCAGCCTGTATTTACAGCACAGAAACGTATCATGCAAGACATAAGAAAGCAGTTGTAAGGCATGGAGCTGTATTGTGAGTTGTGGTTGTGGCAGCATAATACAGTGGCAGCCCAGTGTCCAAAGCATCAGCCACGCTCCATACAGTGACTGTCGATGATGATACACTGAGGAAGAGATTAACATCACACATGTCTGCTTCTCAGTTCTGCAGTTCAGTGTTTTACCCTTTGCAAATCAACCACCAGATTGGTTCCTACAATAGCAGATATTGTGAAGGCAGAAGCTTTGTGTCCCATCCGTCCCCAACAGTAAAACAGAAATTAAATACAAAGGAATTCTATTATCCCAACAGTCAGCCAGGATATTTCCTGTTCTGGGACAGGAATGGGAGGTTCCAAGTCTCTGGGAATTTAGCTGAGTTTTTTCTGTTTCATACACACAGCAAAGAAAAACCCTTCAGCACCAATCGTGCACCAGCACTGGAAGTCTGAGATTCTCAAGTCTTCAAGGACAGAAAAGCTGTTCTGCTCCCAGTCCTGTTCTGGTGATAGGATATCAGGATATGATAGCAGCTAACCTGCATGGGTGTCATTCAGAAGATCTTTCACAGCTTTCTTTCACGCTACTGGTACCACTGAATAAGCACTATCCCAGCATATCTGAGCTCACATCTGCTCCTTATTCAGCCTATTATTGGCTTTAACTAAGCGAAAGGCAGAAATGAGATGTCACATAAGATGGATTCTCCTTGTTACATTATCTAGGATTCACACATATTCAAATCCAGAAGATATGTGCTTGCTTTAGTAGGTCTGACATCCTGATAAGAGATAAAACACTTCACACATTAGCCGGAATGTTACACTGTCCTGAATTCAAGACAATATCCAGGAGAAAATTCCTTTGCAGATTTTGAAATCTCAGTTCAAAACAACATATCTAATACCTCTCATCATTATCATTTGAGAATGGTAAAACAAACAGAAACCCCACAGACAAATCTTAAGTACTGGATACAAAACCAACCCATATAGGTCTTCTTTCCCTTTGAACCCTTCCTTACCTCCAAGCACAAAGAGCTTCAGTTAACCACCAGCACACATTTGTGCCCTTTTCCCATGTAGTTTCTTGGTTTATACCATTCATTCTATTGATAGAGATTTCGCTATTTCCAAACATTCATTTCCTTATTCTAACATACTATCAAGAGCCAACCAATGTGAATCCAACATTGATAAATGCAAGTGATTCTCTATTTTGTTCCATGTATTTCTAGCTCAGTTAACAAACACAGTCAACTCTTTTTCAGTGTGATGTTCACCTGCAAGTCAACAGTGACAAGCAAAGCATCAAAATAAACCCAATCTTGGAGGTAATTTCTCTGATCCAGTAGCAAATTGTTACCAAAGATATAACAGGAATTGCTTTACGCTTCCTGCATTTATAGAATCATAGAATGTTAATATGTTAATGTTATGTTAATATATCAGACTGAGGCAGGATCAGATCAGACTCTAACTCAAGGCTGGGTTCTAGTTTGGCACCTACATGTGCACACTCCCAGGTGTGAACAGTGTTTCCTGCACTCCAAGCCCAGAAAGGGAGACCAGCCCCAAAGATGCATATCAGTGCTGCGACAAGCCTGCAGAGGAGAGACAGGACTTACTGGTATAGGGGTTGCTTGTGGCCTTGTGCCCACAAGAAGCACCACTGACTCATGGCCACCTAGCTCAGGGAATTAGCAGACAACAGATAGATACATGCCTGTACAGACGTATCAGCTGCAGCATCACAAGAAGTGAGGCTGCATGGTTACATCAAGTCAGATCAGAAGTTGGTCCAATTTCCCCAAGCTCCTAACAAAGTTCTTTCCTATAGCTGAATTATCCCTTTCTCTCAAGATGTTTCAGTGATGAGCAACATAGAACCATAGAACGGTTAGGGTTAGATAATGCTCATCATCTAGTTTATCACTATTACCACACAAATGGCACACAAGCAATGGTGTCATTCCACACACAGCTGTAGGTGGTTTGTATCTAGAAGAAGCAGTTAAAACCAAAGCTGATCACTTGATTCGCTATTATTCCACCAAGGTCTCGTTTATGATGAATACACTCTTCATTCTGCAGGGCCTTGGCAAAAATGCAGCATAGTTTGAAGAACAGCTTCTAAACCAAACGTCACTTTACAGGATCCCTTAAAGCACTCACTCCTGGCTCCCAGTTCTCCTTAGGAAGCAGTGGTGTCAGAATGATTTCTTTATATCTATCTTTTAGTCTGTGTGCACCTTCACAGCCAACTCTTAAATCATTTCACTCTGCTTCAAAGTGAAGAAATAAATACAACCCTAAGTTCCTCACAGCAGGGATTTTCTGACTCAGTTATGATGCTTTGGACTTCTCTAGGGCCAACAGAGCGAGCAATAAACACAACCTATTCACCTCCCTCTTCTCTAACCTCAAGCCTTCATGTTCCCTTTCAGCATGGGGCTGAAATGCCATAAAAACCTCACAGGTTCATAGCCTACCCTTCACAAACAAATATCCCACAATCTTAACATCTTCTTTACCAGGTGGAGTGTAAAGGCAAAGCATGGAGCGCAGGAATCACAGGCTACCTCAGTGTGGTAAGAGCAGATCTGTAGATGACAGCAGCTGTGCTGAAGGCCCTGCATTTTGAGGGAGTCATTTCAGACTAGCCCCAGTTAGTTTTAAGTGGGCTAAATGTCCATTAGCTGCACTCCTGGAGCATCTTTTCTGACTTAGTTTCATACTAAAGAAATCCACTTTGTGCACTCCAAGAACCACGGTGCAGTGAATGAGAAATTACCTTAAAAGCTCACCCTGATGTTTTAATTCAGGTCAGTGGTGAGTACCCACCTGATAAGCAGGATTTCTTTGCTGTATCCAAGTATTGCTTTGACCTGATTTGCAGCACTAGGAAATACAACCCCAGCAGTTGCAGTTCCCTGATGTTAGTCATTGCTCCCTAATTAAAGAAATATCACCTTTAGATAGCTGATGAAATGAGGTCGACAGGTAAGCAAGAAGAAAAGGATGAAATCAGCTTACAGATTCAAACTCTTGGGGGCCTTGCCACTTTCATTAAAATACGTTTCACCAAGAACGAAACTCAACGTTTGAAACAAGTTTTCAAAGTCATAAACCTCCATTCTTTTCTTTTTTTTAACTTTTTACTGGCTTTTTACTCCTTTTTTAAGAAATTAGTGCTCCAGTGACAGCTGTGATCAAAGCTTCTCCTTCTGCAGGCAGGAATTAAGGTTGCTACAGCCACCCTGGTGACAGATCTGCTTCCAGCACTTCCACACTCTATTCTAACCTATTGGCTGGAACTGATTTATAGCCTCTCTAGAATAGCTTTAATATCTGTCTTAGGGGTTTATTTAGTTATTTAGCATTCAAAATTTCACTTTATTTGCTATGCATTAATAATGTCTGCAGAGGTGCTTCTTTAGCACCTTTCAATGTGGTTTGCAAAGTAATTTACAGATGCTGAGTGTGATTACTGCCCATGAGGTTCTGCTCTGCCAGAACATACTAACTTCTCTGCTGAGTGATTGCACAAAGCAGTAATTCACTCAAGCTGATGCTGGATGAACCTGGAAGACACCAGTGAGGCCTTGACCCCAAAAAGAGTGGTGTCATGCAAAGATGCACATGCTGCTAACAGGTTATTGAAAACAGGGAAGGAAACAGTCCCAACCATTTCTTTGGGTCATTCCTGGCACAGGTTAGAACAATTCTAGGAAGAATATCCAGTGTAATCATGGGAGCTGTGCAGCTGGAGGAAAATAAAAGGAGTTTAAGAGTGACTGATCAGCAGCTTCAGGACAAGGGAACATGGTGAACATCAGCTATCCGAGGACTAACAAGGTCTGTATAAGGCACTGTGATGTTGTGTGGATGAAGAGATACAGACTAAGAAACGAAAAACTGCAACCTATGAAGACACATAGCATGCACTGAACACACAGCACATGCAATATAAATGAAGCCTGCATGCACACTTGGCAAATAAATAAAACATTCAACCATTTAGTGAGATAAGAAATAGGTGGATGCATAAGAGGATTAGGCTGTATAAAGAGGAACTCTAGCTGGAGCTGTTTTAGGGTTAAACTCCTTTCCATCTGCTTGATCTCAAGTCCCTAGGGTTATGTTTGCTCTTTATCACAGGGACTTGAATAAAGATTAGTTAAGCCACTTTCAAGCTGAGCTGAATGTCTGGACAAGCCTAAGGAAGTCTGGTGCCCACTATTAGCCCCTGGACAAACAGCAGCACCCAAGAACTCCAGCAGCGACCAGCAGGACCAAGCAGCCCATGAGAGAGGCACCCCTGGAAGAGCTGGAAACACCAAGCACATGCGTCTCTGATAGGTGTGACAGTATGGGCAATAACCACTTAAGTCACAGATAACTTACTTTTTCCTTGGCCATCCAATAAGCTAAAAGTTTTAGAGTTAGAATATTTTCTATAATATAAAGAAATGAAAGTCTCCATTAATCTATACATGTAAATTTCCATTCAATCCATATGTATTTTTAATAAACGGCAACTGTGGCACTGACAGAACTGAGCAGGCACATTTTTAGCTGCAAATACTAAAAATAAAAACCTTTGAAATAAAGAGGTCCCATTTTCAGTAAAGAGAAAGAGAGCATGAAAGCACAGATATTAGGAAGTTCTTCCCTGTGAGGGTGCTGAGGCACTGGCACAGGTTGCCCAGAGAAGCTGTGGCTGCCCCATCCCTATCAGTGTTCAAGGCCAGGTTGGACAGGGCTTGGAGCAACCTGCTCTAGTGGAAGCCTTAACTATTAAAGGCACAGTGAAAAAGCTAGTGATATACCAGACTTGGCTTGGGTATAGAAATAGGCAGTTATAAATCTGTTTTAAATGTATATGGAATTTCAATAAGCCAAAAGAAAGCAATCCTGACAATAGTAGCTCTATTGGATTACATCCATTACACTTCTTTACAACACAAATATATGCATTTTATAAACAGCAAGCAATTTGGTTTTGTGTTGAGATCTAGATTTGTCTATTGAAATTTATACTGGGCAGGTCACAGATTAAAACTCCCTGAGATACAGAGGGCTATTTATAGAGCTGGTGCAGCATCTAAGAAGTTGGGAATTTTACCATGTTTGATAGGTTGTCTTTTTGCCTTTTTTCTTCAAAAACGTTCAAATATTTCAACAAATACAAGGAAGACTGTGCCAAAGCCACAGTAAAATGTATTACAATTGAAGCTTGCAAATACTGCATAGACTAATAAACAAGGGTTACTGAGATGCATGATTTTAATATAAGTGCTTAGATCAAGCAAATGTCACTTCAAAATGGCAAAGGAGAGAGGAAAACACTCTGCCTGCATGCCTGGCTCTTCAGACAGCTGTAATTCTTCCCAGGGTACAGCCTGAGCTCAATTTATCACTCTCTTCAGTTTCAAGGAGTGCTAAACCAGGGGTGTACAGGGAAGAAAAGGTCTTAGTTTAAAAAGCACAGACAGCTAGGCTGGATCACTCCAGTCAAGGCATCAGCAGGGCAGGCTAACAGCCAGAGCTGGATACCAGAGGAATGGAGAGAGAGCCAAGGTTAGATTGAAATAAAACCCAAGGCCCAAGAAGAAACAGAGTGAAAGCAGTGATTGCAGTTGCTGGCCAGCTAAGGAAGAGCTCTAGCACTTCCCAAAGGCCACGTGCAGTGGGAATGTTGGCATCTGTTAATTAATTTACACCTCATCCAAAATCAGCTAAATCAGATTCTATGAATCCCAGCCTGGTTTGTGTTGGAAGGGACCTTAAAGATCATCCAGTCCCAACCCCTGGCCATGGGCAGGGACACCTTCCACTAGAGCAGGTTGCTCCAAGCCCCTGTGTCCAACCTGGCCTTGAACACTGCCAG
>JANHGB010049867.1:0-27268 GCA_026283785.1 Coracopsis vasa
ATGTTTCCAGGTATGAGGCATCTACCATCACTCTGTGCAGCCTTTTCTAGTGTTTCACCACCTTCATTGTAAAAAATGTTTTCCTTATATCCAGTCTAAACCTACCTTATTTTAGTTCAAAACCATTACCCCTTGTCTTATCACACCAGGCCCTGCTAAAAAGATTGTCCCTGTCTTTCTCATAAGCCCCCTTTAAGTATCAAAAGGGTACAATATGGTCTTCCTGGAGCCTTCTTCAGGATGTCCAACTCTTGCAGCCTTTCTTCATAGGAGAGGTGTTCCGTCCTCCTGATCATTTTTGTGCCACCCCTCTGGACCTGCTGCAATCAGTCCTCAGTCCATGTCTTTCCTGTGCTGGGAGCCCCAGAACTGCACACAGTACTCCAAGTGGGGTCTTATGAGAGCAGAGCAGAAGGACAGAATCACTTCCCTTGACCTGCTAGTCACACTTTTTTTGATACAGCCCAAGATATGATTGGCTTTCTGGGCTGCAGGTGCACACTGCTGGCTCATATTTAGCTTTTCATCCACCAGTACTCCCAAGTCCTTCTCCACAAGGCTGCTGTCAATCCCTTCATTCCCCGGCCTGTATTGATACCTGAAGTTGCCCGTACCTCACCACCTTCACAGTAAAGAATTTGTTCTTTATATATATTCCCCTAAATAGCCTTTAACTTTAGCCATCTAAGAATTAAAAATAATATTTAAATATACTTGTATCACATTAAAGAGAATTTTAGGATAGATGATTCACAAAGCTAACCATTTCACAGCTACTACCATCATGAAATGCTAAAATTAATATATTTAATATCTGGTTACATTTTTTTTATTTATTACTATAATTCTGATTAAAAAACTGGAAACAATGGTCAAAATCATAGTTGATTAAGTTGAGTAACATGGCCTTCTTGCCATCAACATGTAAATCCCCCATACAAATTTCCCATACAAAAGAAGGCAAAATCTAACCATCTTCTTTTGACACCTTTACCAACAAATCCACCCTTTTCTGCCAAACCTTGACACCAAGGATGAGCGATTAGATTTGATGAAATCTGTGCAGCTGCTTTCGGACCCATAGACTATCTAGCCCTAGACCCAGTGATTCACTTCTGAGTCTCCTGTTTTCTGAAACCCTAGTTTATATTCAAATAAAGGAGTTTCTCGTCTGCTTACTTTTTAACTAGTCTAAGTCAGTTACATAAGAGATACTGTCTTTCCCTACAAACCCTGCCTTTTTTCCACCCTTCAGCTACAACAGCTGCACCATTGTCACAAGGCTTTCATTCTCCCTCCCTTCTTGGCCACACAGCAGAGATGACCAGATTTCAATCTGCATGTACCCAGCGTCCCAAGATCCCCAAACTGATAGAGTAGGTATCATGCCAAGGAAGCCTCTCTTATTGCTGAATAATCATTACATTGATGTGCACTCCTCCTCCTACCATCATCAGGCCCCAGAACTGTATTTCTAAAGACCTGGATGCTGCTCCCATTGAAGTAGTGAACTTGCACACCAAGCTAACAAAGCCTTTAAAAAGTGCTTCATTTCCAGTGTGTGCATATACATGTGGTATTCCTCTGCATTGATTGATTTTTAAAAGCCAAGACTCTGACAGATGGAAGTCTTAAGCAGCTACATTCTTCTTATTTATGTGCAAAGATCCTCCATGGAGATAGATAAAGATTCATTTGTTGTCCTGAAAGAAAAGAGTCTTCTAAATAAGGAATGCATCCCATACATTCAACCTTTTTCAAGTTTAATTCATCTACTCATTATCTCAAAGATCTTCTCAAGCTGTTGACGCAGAAAGGCATAGCACTTTAGTTTACTACCACTTCATTTTCAAGACACATTACATGAATATTACCCATGCAATAAACTCTCTGCTGCATTTCGTAGAGTTCAGCCTGAACTCCAAAAACACCCAAGTGATTTAAGGTACCTTGACTTTATATTGCCAAAAGCAAGAAGGTAGTTTAGGGGTCCTTAACTTTAGCAGCACCCATCTGCTATTTTGTCACGTGTAGCAGGAGCCTGTATACATTTACTGTTTGTGTGCATGTTCGTCACTTAGAACATCTCTCCCTGTCTCTGTATCAGGTATAAAAAGCCAGAGGATCCCACTTGTAAGTTGCTTTGCAAATGTGGACTGAGGCTTTTTCAAGCACAGGCGGTAGGGTTCAAAGGAGGGTGGACAATACAATTGAAGGAGACCGTGTTTAAATTTGTATGACACGCAACTAACACTTTAATGAAGCCCAACTGAGGTCGTGTTAACTCATCATGTGCAGAGTTAAGAACTCTTATCTAAAAATAGTTACTATGAGTAAACAATAGTAGATATCGATTATGTCACAAAAACATGATAGTTTGCCTGAAGGTAAAGCTGAAATGTTAATCAGTTGTGAAAGCGCCTGTTTAGTGAGAGAAGCTATTACTTCACTTACTAGAACATTTTGGCATAAGTTTAGCAATAAAATTTCCTTTCATTTTTGTTCACCTGCCTTTCCATGAGCTGTAATGTCTGTTTTCAAGCTTCATTGTTAAACTTATTCTGAAGGCAATTTAAAAACTACTAGATCTCCATTTTTTCAACCATAGTTGCTATGGTTACATATATGCTTATATATATGGATAAAAAGAGGGAAAGCATCAGACTGTTTGACTCTTAAAAAGGAGAGCACTATGTTCACAGCTAAAAGCATGACTAAAGATCAGATTTCATCTGCTCTGCTTCAAGTCAGTGGAAGCAGGGCTAAACCCCTTACCACCTTCTCTCCATCTCCCACAGACCATGGACCACTGTGAAGACTGACCACACAGCCTGCAAAAGCACCACTGCTACCTCTGCACAAGCCATCATGCCTGGCAGGGCAGGCAGGATATCTGCATTCACCAGATACATGGGATGTATATCATGCCTCAGTGGTGCTCTGCACCCTTACACAAAGCACCTCAACCATTATTCCCCTTTCTGCTCCCCATCACACTTTCACTACATGGTTTTCCAGTATAAGGTGTATGTATTCTGTGTCACCTCCAATTTTGCTTTATTTTGCAAATAAAGAAGGACTTACTTTCTCTCCTTTCCTCACAGTTCACTATCTTTGGTAATTGAGATTTAACTTTGTGGTACTAAATCAGACATGCTTCAGTTTTCAGAAACACAAAAGCCAGGTCTAACAAGATATTGTTTAGTTCCAGGGACACCAGTGAATTGCATTTTGTGCCAAAACCAAGTTGGTCAGGTTGGCCATGATTTGAAGCAAGCAAAAAACCAGAAATCTAAAGGAATTTTGTGGCATCATTTCTTTACAGCTGTTGTGGTTTAACCCCAGTAAGCAACTAAGGCCCACACAGCCACTTGCTTACTCCTCTCCGGTGGGATGAAAGAGAGAATCAAAAGAGCAAAAGGTAGAAAACTCATGGTTTGAGATAAAGACAGTTTAATAAGAAAAAGACAGAAAAGGGAAAAAAAAAAAAAAAAGAAAAAAGAAAATAAAATTATGCAAAAAGCCGCAATTGCTTGCCACCAACCAACTAATGCCCAGCCAGTCCCCAAGCAATGACAGTCCTGACAAACTTCCCCCAGAAATGTTACTGCTGAGCACCATGTCATATGTTATGGAAAATCCATAACATATGGGGTCAGCTGTCCTGGCTGTGTTCCCTCCAAATTCTTGTGCACCCCCAGCCTACTCACTGGTGGGGTGAGAGGCAGGAAAGGCCTTGACTCTATGTAAGCACTGCTCAGCAAGAACTAAAACATCCCTGTATTATCAACACTGTTTTCAGCACAAGCCTAAACACATAGCATCATATCAGCTACTATGAAGAAAATTAACTCTATCCCAGTCAAAACCAGTACAATAGCATCTTACCTTTTCACTGTTCCCAAATACCACAGTAATTCAGGTCATTACTCATTATTTGAAGATTTATATTTTTGTTAGCATGGAGAAAAAGTAGTTACCTCGCAATTACATCTGCGTTGCAAGATCAAATTCTGCAGCATTACCGCAAGGCATTGCTCCTGGCACAAAGAGCTTTAGTGCGTGTGAATTGGTTTCAGGTCTCCCAAAGGTGATTCTTCCACTTGTCTTGCAAAATTATAGGACACTTTTTTCTTAAATGAGCATAGTTCTTACAAGAGCACAAATCAATTGTAAGTAGACTCTAACTCAAGTGGTTTCAAACAAGAAGTCTTACAGCTCTTTGTCTGTCAAAATCGTAGAAGCTGCTTCTTACTGCATACACAAAATGTAGCCCTGAATAAGCCTCAGAACAGAGAAGCTCCACAAATAAACTATTTCTCCCCATGAACCAGAACCCATGACAAAACATTCAACAGAGCTTTATGAGTTGATCCAGCTGGACAGAGCAAGAAAAATTGCTTATTGCTATTATAGTGACTGGGTAAATTATCAATATGCATGTGCTACCTCTTTCTTACGATCAATTGGAGTGAGGCAGTAAGAGGAACAAGATGTTGAAAATTCCTCTCCCTTGGGAAACCTCCATTCTACTTGTGTTTATGTTCTATTCCAGTGCCATGAAAACTAATATTAAAATTACACTGTATTAATACACTTCCACAAAGCCTGAGCAGAAAGGAGATAGTCATTACTGATATTAAGCTGCTGATACTTAAATAATTGCTTGCCTTTATCACTCTTATTATCAAATGATCTTGTTACAGCTAAAGAATTACCTATAATCACTTGCACAGAGAGGATTTTAAGCCTGATCAGAAAAGAATCATTTAACATTAATTAAAATACTGCCTGTGCACTCTGTGTTTGGCTTGACAGTTTGCAGGAGCAGCCTGTTAAACAATTCCTGCTAAGTGCAGAGATAAAGCAAGGTGTGTCTGTCCTGAGTGCACAACTGGGAACTGGAAACATGACTTTAGTCCATTTATAAAGTTTTCTCATTAAGTTTCAACTCAGCAGCAATCCCACAATGGTATTTAAAGGATATTCAATCACTCATGACAGAAAAGCTAGAGTGACACTGCAACAAATAGTGTTTGATTATTAACAATCTATCATGTCAGTTAGCAGGAGGAAAAGATACATTTCAATTGATTTCAAAAGACTGCTGTGACAAATGCATTCCAGGAAGCTGGGCAGCAACAGATTTCAGATTCTGATTAATCTGGTATACACAAAACTGTATACCCTGGCTTTTTTTAAGCACACAACACACTCTTCAACAGAAAATTTGGTCACCTACATGAGCAAACACTGGATTATTTTCTTTCCAGTCTGTTATTTGATTCTTATGTTTGTAGGCTCAAGCTGACCAGCACATTAATCTGTTCAGCTCTGCAAGAGGTAGTGGCTACAACATTCAATAAAAATCTGGACTTCTATTCATTTGTTATATTGTGACCATAAGTAAGAAGTGAAACACAGTCTTTAAGAAAATGACCCAAAATACCTGGGGACTGTAGAAGTTTGTTGAATTACATAGGAGAAAGTAATACAATTAGGCAGGCTATGCTCCAGTTGTGGTAGAAAGGGAATACTACCTATAGAAATGCATTGTACAATCTGCTACCTCCAGCTGCTCTGAGGAGTACCAGGGTCTACGGAAGGGTTTCCTTCAATAAGCAGACCTGTTTGTCAAAGAAACACCACTGTTGAATTATTTTTCCCTTGCTGTGGACACTGGTAGTGAAACCTGGTGTGTAGTGCTCTCCAGAAGAAAGGTTTGCCCATGTCTTCTGTGTTCCCAGGTTTGTCTGCTAGGTAAACAGAAGAGCTATTGACCTTCCAAACACAAAAGAAACATGAAGTAAAAATAGTATGTTCAAATCCAACACTCTCCAAGCAGAGAGTGCTTTATACAGAGGTTACCAGAGTATATGATCCCTTACAAATGGTTCCATTACAACATGGAAAGACCTGCAAGTAGGTTAAATTTATTTGTTAGATTAGCTGGTGATTAAAACAAAAAGTTGTCCTTGCAGGAATTCACTTTCCTTTCCATATGGGTAAGATAGCCAGACATCTTTCCAGGTCTTCTCCCCTCAGGATACCACAGAGACACAAAATTTAATTTATTTTTTTTTTTTTTTTAAAAAGGTCCCTTAGAAGTAGATTTTCATGGCTTAAGAAAGGAGGGGATCATATGACTGGGGAGATGGCTTCAAATATTGCTGTCATGGAAGACTAAGCACAAGAACACGTAAAAAACACTGTCTCCTTCCTCATGCTCCTTTTGCATTAACTCTGATAGGGCAATTAACAGAAAGAGAAGTGTTACCCCTTTTGATAATGTGACTAATGATTAACTAAGATTGTCTAGTACCGAGGGAAATATTCCAACAATTAATGGGGAAAGTGTGAAATGTAATTCTTCATTAGCTGAAGAACTTGAGACAAAAATTAAGTTTAACTGTAATTAATGTGGGCTGATGTAGTGAAAAAACAAGAGAATTAATCCTATGGTTCAAAGTCTTGTTCTCTGATGTACCAGAGATACATCGTAGATAAACATATATTGCCTTCACATTGGGAAAATAAACCAGAATATGAATCAATGTGAGGCAGTCGTTCATTGGAATGACTGTAGATAGAGACCTTTTTAGCACTTCTTCCCCATTTCCTCCTTCTGGCAAGTGACAGGAAGCATAATAATCTTGGACAACTCCCAGTAGACTGATCCATAACAAAGGCTTTTGAAACTCCCTGAATTCCAAATAGGGCTGCTGAATTCTGCATCATAAATCAAAAAGGAAAACAGGCAACCAGCTTCTTTCCATGCATGCGCACAATTGCTGCTTTCTCACTGAGATTACAACTACAGCTGAACGTTTGAAAGTCTGATTTCAGATTTTTCTTAAGGTTGGTTTCTCAGGACAGATGTCTTTATTTCCAGTTGTAATGGCAACAACTTCCAGGAAAAACAAAACACAACAAAACAAACATCCCCAGTTTGCCTCACAGTGACACTACGGTACAAGCTTTAATCATGACATGGTTTAGTGATGGACTTGGCAATCCTGGGGCAAAGGTTGGACTTGATGGTCTTAAAGGTCTTTTCCAACCTAGTAGATTCTATGATAGCTAACAAGGTGCTAGGCACAGTTTGTCCTGGTGTAGTAAGGATATAAAATCACAGTCAGAAGCACAGCAACCATTTATTCTTCAGAACAAATATTTGCACTCCAGTAAGCTTTTACTCATGTTTTCAGTGCCACTGCTTATAAAGTGAGGGGCTGTTCAGTGAGAGTAAAGGAAGCAGAAAGGAGATCTGCGATTGGCACCATCCTTGTAGTCATATCAACCACAAAAAGGCATCTCTCTGGTCCTGTGGGGTGTTCCGAGTGCATGCAAAACCAGAACTGCTGAGCTAATTATTTCACACTTCTCACATAAGAACAAAAACCAAAACTACTCTTGGATCTGAAGTCTTGTGTGACAAGTTCCAGTCCATTTGCTGAAACCCCTTGACGTATGGAATTCATAACCACTCTGACAGCTTTAGTTTAAAGTGTGCTATCATAATCTATTGCTCAACATAACTGCATATTCACTTTGTGAAATGTGGGCAGGCAGGGAGGGAGGGAGGAAGCATGATAGGGCTGCATGGAGCTTGAAGTGGGCTTCACTGTCTCGCACGATTTCTTGAAAAATGCACTTTGAAGTTAATCACAGGCTTTCACCTCAATAACCAATGTAGACCCTGAATGTTTAATTATGCTACTGGTTTTATACCTAATCAATCTTTTTCATTAAAATCCAGTGAAGCAGACAACTGAGATAATTACTGAAGAATCATCTTAATTAAAAATTTTAGCTTATAATTAAGAGTCATTGTTTACCTCATCAGAAAGCCATTAGGATTCAGGACAAGGTTGCCCTGTTCATTATGTTTTCACCCTTTTTTTTCTTAGGGAAAAAAAAAAAAGGCTTTGAGCAAAGAGTGATACAGGATTTTATATTAAAAAAAAAAAAAGAAAAAAGAATTATTATAGTTCTCCCATGAAAAGGGAGAATATGCACAATCCAGTGTCACCATTTGTCAGAAGCCTCATAGTATATTTACATCCAGAGCAATTGCAGAATATCTTTGCATATAAATTGACATTGCCTTGGTCCTTGAAGATAAAGCCATGTCTATACTTAAATGGACATGACCCCTTAAATTATATCTTTATTGCTTTCCAACTACAATGAAGATAATTTCAAAATCTCCCAACACCCCTATCCTGCAATCAGAAACTTCTCATTGCTTTTCACTGTTGTTTTCACAAAAGTCTGACACTGACTGAGGTCTTCTTCAACTTCAAGAAAGTACAATCAGACATTTTAACTATGGAATTATAATTGCATAGCATGACATCACTGAAGATGTGCAGCTTCACCACGCTCACACTCACTGCAAGGTATGAGCAGCAACTATACATATGCAATGATGCTTCAACTGACAGAATTAATCAGGGAAAATTATTACCCAGTCCTAAAGCTTACAGGTTTCCCTTCTCCATATATTCCAAGGCAGAAGGAAAAATCAAAGACATTTCCACTTGGAAGGTTTTTTGCACCTTCACTGCTAGCAAGCAAATTTATAAAAAATCATGATTACGTCAGACTAAGAGGCTGAGTTCAGACATTTAAAATGCAAAGCTGAAATGATTGCTCATAAGTACTGACCATCTGCTATAGACAAAGTATATTATGTTAGGATCAGCACTAAAACAAAATCAAACCTGTTTTACAGAAACATCTTGTACTATGTGTCCCTTTACTTAATTTTAGTGGCATCCGCAGAGCATGGTGTAAGGAGCAATACAAATCTTCAGTTAGGCTTCTCAGCTGACCAGCTGACTTTCTAACGCACGGAGTTCACACTTTGGAAAACTACTGATCCACACTTCCCGTGAGGAACTGAGAAGATGATAGATAGTATTAAGAGTATGAAGCATTTCTTTTTCATGCAAGTTTTTTGTAACTATTTTAGTAGGTAAGGGTAGAACAAATAGCTGCCAGAGCATTCATGTAAAACTTCTGGGTACCACATGGGTGTTATTAATTTAAGTAACAATTGCCTCTATCAGTAGGAATGACATTTGCCAATGAAGTAGCCAATTGTGGTTCAGAAGAAAGCAGCAGATTATAGGTTCATTTTAAGGGGGAGTGAGAGACAGAGAAAACAAAAGATATTTAAAATAAACAACACAGAAAAGTAAATAACAGCAACTCGTAGCTGGTTTCAGACAAAGAACTCAGTTGTGCTAGCTGGTGCCAACTTAATCAGTCATAGTTGCTCTAACCAGTTAATGAAATCTGATTGCAGGAGGCTGAAACAGTTCTTGCTCCAGTCAACAGGTAATTTGAGCGTGCACAGCTGAGTGGTAGGCAACAGCTACAATACAGCAAAGTAGTACGCCAAGACAGGTTTTTGGGGTCTGAAATGTCCGTAGGCGTACGTTTGCCTGGGACACTCGCACACAAGAAAGGCAAGATGAAAGGTTATGTCTACAGATGTGCCTGGGTGACCTCACTGAAGCTTTAGGCGATGTAATCCAAAGCTTAGATTTTCAAGCTATTGTCAGACTTCTGCTGACTGTAGAATTTCCTATGCACAAATATTTCTACTACACTGTAACTGAACTCACCCAAAATCTCTTGTCCAGTAAAAGTCTCAAGCCCACCTGGGAGGTCACATTCTGTAAGCAAGTTCAGATACGGGAAATCAAGTTCAAATCCTCACTCTCTCTGATTCAGGTGAGTAATCAGAGACCCACATCATAGCATAGGCCACTAGGGAATTCAGACCTAACACATTTCTCCCAAGTTAAGTATGGGATCTCATCACTGAGATCTTGGATGTAGAGGAAGAAGGACCAAGAGTAAAGACAATTCAATCATTTTAAGAACCAATCAAGTCTCCTAGCTTCTGAAACAGGTTCATGACTGCTCATCCAAAAGGAAGAGCAAAGCATTTCTTTCCACTCAAGGGCTGAGTCCCTGCTTACCACTGTTAGAAGAAAGGAAGTTTTTAGTACTGTACCTGCTTAGGCTTCTCTCTTCACTCAGTTTTTTTAATGCTCATTTGTCAGCGCTTCTGCCTCCCCATGCACTACAGGAAGCCTATCTAGCCTGACTTTACTACAGAAACTTTCAAGTTACTGAGTTAACAAGACTAGCCCTTGTGAAGCTAAGCCTTATCCACCACTACAGTTAACTGTACATCAGTTTTACTGGTCACTTTATACTGTGCCCATATAAAGACTTTATTGTAGTCACTAATAGAAAACACACGACAAACTAGTTACTTATTACAGCTGTAGGAAAGCTAGTGACACAAAACAATCACAGTGCCTCACTCCTGACTCCTTATAAAATTTCAAGGTTCCAATTTGGTGCAACTAAATCAATTTATTACTTAATTATGTGTCAATTTATGAAGAAGAGCGATGTTTTTATTTGCTTACAATCCTATTGATCAGGGCTGCAGTGGCTAGAAAGTCAGAGACTTAAAAATAAAAAGCTTCTGGTTTACCATACCCACCCACTTTAAAAATTACCTTAACAAAAGAAATTATCTGCCTACCTAAGAAACCAAATTTCAGAAGTTTTAAAATGAAACAATAACGAAGAGCAGTTGTAAGGAGTCATAAGGTGAATGTGAAGTTTTTCTAGGCTGGGAAAATATATTCACAGTTAAGGTAGATGAGCAAACATTCTCCATCTCAGTCTTTCATTATGTAGGAAATCCTGACAAATGACAGTAGAAAACCCAGTCTTTTAAGCATTGGACTTAGTTGGGCATAAGTTGCTCCAGATCCTCATGTCCACCCATGTAATCTACATTCACAGAGGGATTTCATGAAATCTGAACACTCAACATTGTATCCACATGAGGTAGGAGAACTGAAAATGCCCATGATCACTCTGCTCCTGGGACAAATTTACTTGGTTGTAGGCCCTTGTATCTGGAGCGGTGATGGCAGTGCCCACAGCCATCACAGCCACTACAAACAGGTAGTTTTCCATATAGCAGCGCAAGGTCTGGCAGAATAAGAACCTGGAACTGCTAGCCAGTAGTGGCCTCTGCAGTTAAGTGAATAAAAAGTTTGCAATAAAGAAACATCTCCTCAAAGGAAAACTAGTACAAGACAACACGCTCTTGAGACCATTGCAAGAACAATACTCAATTAGGTCAGTTTGTGGAAGGTGAAATAGAGAGAGGCCTCTGACTACAAAAGAAGAGGGTTGTAGTTTTCCTTTCTGTGGAAAACTGGTGGGTTTTCCATTCAAGGGGCAATATCATCTGCCTGCAAAACAAAAGGCAGTCTGGGGCTGGACAAAGTGCATCAAAACCAGGCCATGTATGTTCACTCTTGCCTTCAAAGCTGTATGGCTACAAAGCTACAACGCAAAGGAAAAAGATAATAAGGAATTACAGCTAAACAAGCATTTTAATAGATTAAGGAAAAGTGCTATCAGCCCTTAAAAGTTCTAGAAAGACATTACTAAACTGTATCCTGGAAAGAAAATGAAAGAAGAGCTGAGCCAACCTCTAGACACAAGCACTGCATTCATGTGAATGAGAACAATAGGATATAAGGAGACATTTGTTACACATAGTAGTGGAATAAAGTGTTAAAGGAAATCTGTCAAATATCTAGATTTCATTCTGATTAGCACAACAGGAAAAAGTAAAAAAAAAAAGGCAATGGCACCAAAAGCTGCAAAAATTATTAATCTTGGCAATATGCAGTGGAATCCATATAAGGACAGCTGAAGGCAGAGGAAATTAAGAGATTTACTGACGTGTTGGAGGGCATGGGACATCTGCTAAGACAATGAAGAACTCAAGCTATCACTGAAAGCAGTGCCAGTGGTGCATACAGAGCAACGCGCATCAGTAGCGTTACAGCCAAAGTGGGAGAGCAGTTCCAGCATACAGCATAATTAAGTGTAATTGGAAAGGTGGAGGAATCCTCAGAATGTGTTAGCTTGATTGCTGCAAGTAATAAAAAGCCAAACACATGCTGGGCCAATTTGAATGTGCAAAGGCTCTTGGGACCCACACACAGCTAAAACAGGGAAAATTATACCATAGCCACCCTCCCAGATGTAACTTGCAAGGATTTCACAAAAGCTGGGTTCAGTGCATAGGAACAGATACAGTCTACTCTCATCTCTTGGGGACAGCATTACTCCTAACCATTACTGTTTTAGGAGGAAAGCACTTCATATCTTAGAAAAGGCAATGAGATTAAGAGAGAAGTGAACTGATCTAATCCTCAAAGGAGAAAACTTGCAAGCAACCTAAAGCACCAACATCCACAAAAGAACAGAACCACTGGACTCTTTGTTAGTATTTACACGAAGATTAAGAGAAATGTCAGCACTTCCATGAAGTCTGAGGGATAAAAGAGAGTAACTGGTAGTGAAGGAGACAGATAGACAAAACACAAAGGATGAGAATTACACTCAGATGACTTAAATTAAAAGTCAAAAAAAAGAAAGAAAATATTGTAGCAGCTATCCTCTCATGCAGCAGGATGATGCTGTACAAAAGAGAAGGGACAGATGTTCACTCACACCTATGATTTGCTAACAGAAACAGAGAAATGGTAAGTGAAGCACAGTGTGTAGATGTCATTGATTTCTTTTTAATACAGACAGCAGGGCCCGGACATCAAGCACACAGCATGGCCATCAGAGATGTTTGGATTGAAAAATATTCAGGGTCTGCATGTGGGATATGAACGAGTTCAAAAGTTGTTTAAAGAAGAAGATAAGGGATTCCAGAGAATATTTCCTCCAAACATTTGGAAGAAAATCTGTGAGGGATACTAAAATGTGGCACTGTACAAAAGGCAAACAAGTACACAGTAATTTTCCAGAAAGACTTCACAAGTAACATAAATTCTCCTAGACTGTTTTATTTATGTAAAGTACCAGAAAAAAACAGCAAGGAAGCAATGATAGTTCATGATGCACCTAACAGAGGCTTGGCAGCAATTTGTGCCTGATTTATATGAACATAGGCAGAACCACTACCTGCTGATACTTGATTATTACAGTCGTTTTGTCAAAGTAACTCAACTTAGAAACACATTATACAGCACTGCAATGAGTCAGACCACAGTAATATTCACCAGGCATAGTATTTACAGCAAGCTAATTTGGAATAATGGCTTGCAATACTTACCCAAGGAATTCCAAAAATTTGCAAAGGACAGTATTTCATACACACAACAACCAGTTTGTATTAGCTGCAGTCCAATGGAATGGCTGAAAACACGCATTTGGGTAACTGAGTTGACATTACTCAAGACAAATGAAGAGAACTGAAATCTATACTTCATTTTAGCATACTACCTAAACCAAGTTGTGGAGTTTTATCAGCACAGATGATAAAAGTGCACGAAACACCCTATCTAAGAAAAGATGTAACACCCAGAGGTGCAAATCACTGAATACAACAAAGCATAGTGAACAAAAGATAATGGGAATTTCACTAAGAAACATCAGCGTCATAACATCACATCCAGGCAATAAGGTGCAGCAACAGGAGGATAAGACTATTTCACATTATTCTGTAATATATATTGCACCTTTTCCTCAGGTTACATATTTTCCACTTGCAGCTGATGGATCTTCTCTTATCTGATAAGTTAAAGCCTGCTGATATCCCCAAGCAAATGCTGCACCCTCACATATGACTATGGGATTAATAGAACATTAAATATAAAATAACATAGGCATGAATATTAAGGGCCTTAAGTACATTAAGATTCAAGTATTCAGTAGTTAGAGAATATCAAGATAATGTTAATTCATGCATGCCTCATTCTGTCCCAGCAGGTATAAATACCATGGAAAATGTAAGCGTTTCTTTTATTCCCCACAGAAGCGACAAAACCAGGGCTGCAGGAAGGGATTGGACCCAGAGATGCTGTACAGACCACTCAGTTGCGAGGCATGTCGCACTCTTAAAAGCTTAAATTTTAAAGTTACCAAACAAACAAGAACAGAAGGTAAAACAGGGGCAGAAGAAACTTTCTTGGGGTTGCACGCCATGTCAGTATTCAAACTGGGAATGACACTAGTCTTCCTGAACCCCAGTTCAGGGTTTATTCTCTGGATGTTGATTCAAAAGAAAAGTCAACCATTGGCCAATAACTTGGGCACACCGCAGGATGCCATGAAGCAATCAATGTGGTTCTGAGTTTGACTGCAAGTACACCAGTGCATTCATCGATAATGAATCCTTCTTCCTAAGGCCCCAAGTCTTGCAGACTTCTGGTAAAGCAAACTAGATCTGCTGGGAGTAAACAGGCCTTGGGCTCATAGCTATTTAACAGAAATTCAACTATTATTCAGATCTTTAAAATAATGAGGACTTAGTTTTTTTAATATCTAAATAATGCAAAAAAACAGAGTAGAGGATGAAGTCTCTCCCCACAGTTATAAGCAATGACATATTTCCAGTACCATGCTAACAGCAGCCTAAATATGTAATAGACTAAAAATACACTGAAAGAGATGATTTACAGACAGTCCATTATGGGCTCCTTAAAGTAACGTTTTCTGAAATATTAACATTTAATTATGGAGGTGGCAGCAGGCTGCAGGGTTTCCCTTCTTTCTTTTCAATGTGTTTTCCTTGTCTGTCACTAAAATATTAGAGATAATGAGAAATCATGTACCTGTGTAAACTCTAATAGCAGTAATACGGCAAAGCAGGACAGAAAAAGAAAAAAAAAGGCCTCAAGCTGTTCATGGGGTCTCTGGTAATTGGAAGAGTCAATGGCTATATGATTCAAGAAAATACCTTCCCTGGAGAAGGAAACTGATTGTCCCGCGTTTATACAGCAGCTAACCAACACTAAGCAGGCTTTCCTTTGCATATTATTTGTGCCAGCCCAATGAGGCAGAAAATTGCATCGTGTCATTTAATTTCCCAAACTTTGTTTTCATTGTATTAATCTTTTGGCTTTGCTTCACTTTATAATTTGAAGGCTCAGCAAGAAACAAACCAAATGGAAATTCAGCTTACTTTCATGTCTAGCTGAATGTTCATTGCAGTTTTGGAAAGTTTAATTCTGCGTAATCTCACCCATGAATAATAATCATCTGGTTTTGTATGCAGACATATTAATGGTTATTAAAGATTGCCTTAAAAATTCTTGGGATTGTGCCCAAAAGCCAGTCACCAAAACACAATTAACAAATAGGTTACAGGAAAAGAATAGATAGATTTATTTTTTTTTCCCAGCAGAACCATGTGCCCTGTTGTTATAGAAGAAAATAAAGTTGGCAAACTTCCTGAACTTGAGTAGTGTTTTTGAAGTTTAGAGTTCCCAAACTGGAAATTCAGATACGGAGGATGTTGGGACAGAGTGGTTATCTTGGAAGAAAGCACAGGAAATACATATGGAGGTTTCATTTAAATATACTGAAGGGGAAGAAAAAAAATTCTCTCCTTGTGCTTACAGTTAGTTGGCTTACCAAGGGCTGTGTTGTGCTGAGTAACACTCAGACAAGCAGGTCCCTACGAAGATTGCCTGTTTAGAAGCAGGAACAGATTAGCAGGATCATCTTAGAGATAAATGCCTTGCCTCCACCTTGTCTGCTGTGCTGAGCAAAATAAGGAATAAATCCCAAGTCCAGGCCTCCAGTTGATTCTCTTCCCCGCAGAAGCACGTTGACTCCTTGTAGAAAGTCTGGAAGCTTACTCAGTTGCTCTGGGATGTCTTACGTGCCTTGCTCTTGTTTTCATTTATTAAACTATCATGAATACACACTGGAAATTTATGGAACAAATCTAATATATATTTCAGGCTGTAGCTCTATGATTCCCTGTTCATCCAAATAGGATTCATAAGCCATGTCTGATGAATAAAGCTATTTTTAAAATGAGTTATTTTTTTTAATGATTCTGTCTCTGTGTTACGAAAAAGGGGACTTTTCTTTCAAGCACAATAGCTTACAACCATGATGAAGAGTTTAAAGCCTCCCCTGAGGACGTCTTACTCATAAAAGTTTGGGATTTTGCCTATTATCTTCCAAGTGTGAGAAGTTTCCACACTTGCATGCACCTTAGTCGCATGAAAAGAACATACAGCAAATATTGCTGTCACTGTCTCAAGAACAAAATGACGAAAACCTAAACAAAATGAAGCTTGTGTTTAAAGAAAAAAGCGGAGAGGTCATCCATTAAACTTTCATGAGCCAGGACAAAAAGTAAGAGCATCATGAGCTTGACTCTGCACTTTGGTGCAGTTCTCCATTTCTTAATAAGAGATACAAAACCTTTGGCGTGCTGCCTACTAACTGTTGGTGAACAGAAGGACCCAAATGTCACTGTCCGACAAGTGAAACCACTGTCCAACCATGAAAACCAAGTTTCGTTACATATTCCATCCTTACCAGGGTGGGTAGCCCTATCCAGCAATTTTTCTGTTTTCCAAAATGAGGCTGTCCTTGTGGAACACTTCAGGAAGCTGATTGCGATTAAAAGACTACAAGCTTGCTCTGCTGCTGTCACTTCCTCTACTTGTGTCCCCTGAATACACAAATCAGCAATTGCTTCTTGCTACTGGAGTCCTTCGCAGCTTCCTCCAATTAGACATGCGTCAAAGTACTTACCATCAAGAAGTAAATGAGATATTTTAATACCTCTTGTGAGATGGATAGCATTCATAGAGGTGTGTTTTGGAGTTTAAAAATTTGATTCTTAAGCTTCATATTTTGAAATAGACTTTTGAAAAGTTTGAGAAAACTTTGCTGGAAACACCCCTGCCCCAAATGGACCAGAAATTGTTGTATTGGAGCATAAAATAAGTCAGGAAATTCTGTATCTGTAGTATTCTGCCTGCATAATCAGATAGTCATCAGGTTCCCCATAGCTGCTAAATTTCACAAGAGAAGATATGCAACAACTCAGAGCTCCATCAGTCTTCCTGAAACCATAGAAATACCGTCCTCTTTCATATGAGTTAATCTAGCCTCAAGCAAACTCAGAGCATACAGGACTGCTTCAGTTTTCACATTGAAATAACCATTCTTCTTCCATCGTAGACTCCCTGTGAGCTCATTTAAAACAGACCAGAGGTACCAAAAATAGTTTCATACACATTAAACTCCCTGACAAAAATTCAAATACTCCGTAGATTAAATTCAATCAGGTTTTCAAAGTTCATTAGCACCAATAATTGGATTCAATTCCATATATTAGAACAAAAGAAATTCCAGCAACAAAAGAAATTGAAATTTTTTGCATTCTGACTTAAATTGTCGATTTTTGCTTCACCAAATTGTAATTGAGGCACCAGATGGACAATTGTCAAATACTGTGTCTTCTTACATAAAGGTTGATGTGTCTCTGAAAGTTAATTACTAGAGTTTTGTGAAAACTCTCATGCAGTTTTCATAGCTGGGACCTGCCATGAATACATGACTGGTATAACTGAGAGAAGAAGAAACATGTATCAAGACAACCAAAATATGAATGATAGTTTCAAGTTGAGAAGTTGATAATTTACTTTTCTACACTTGATATCACTTTTTTAGTAGATTTTATGCTTTCTGTAAGAATATTTTCTCCTTAACTTGTTTTTTCCAAACGTTTGTTTTTCCTTGTTGTTGTAGTTTGAAGCAGAAGGGATGAACCTTTTCATTTGAAAGTCTTGGCTGCTGAAGTAGCATGGGTCTTTTGGGCTGCATTACTAGAGGAGTAGAAATAATGCACAACTTCCCACCTTCTTCCCACTCTACTTAAGAAGACCCCAGGATGAATCCATCAGTCTTCAAAGACCTCTCTCCCACCCTGTTCATAAAACATGAGGAAATAACCTCTTTTCAATTTCTCCCTCTATTCTGACTCATTGAAAAACATTCCGGGAAGCAAGAATTTTAAATACCAGCCTTTTGCAGCGCCAGAGAATGTGCAGTGGGTCTCCAACCTGGAGAGCAGAAGACGACAAGGCAGATGGGCCTGAGCCTTGCCAGCAGCCAAGGAGAGCAGGAACACGTCTAGCTCCGCAGCACAAGCATGTCTGGAGGATGAAAGAAGATAACACTGGTATAAAAGCTTTTCTGCTATTGCTGAACCTAGACTTTAAGGAGAAAAGTGCAAAAAATAAAGTGCTAGCTTTCCTCAGAAGTCTTTCCCAGAGATTTCACTTGACAGTTAATTTATGTCTTCATGAAGATCTGTATGTGTATAGACACATTCATCAATAGCGTAAGGCAACCACGAATACACAACTATAACTGGAATAATAATGAAGTAAACAGAATTAGAACATTAAGAAGGTTGTGGACATCTTCAGAAAAGAATAAAAAGACTGTGCAAAATATTAAATAAACTAAATACACTCACAGACACTGACACGTTGTACAATAGATTAACCTCCACGAGAAATTACACATAGTGAAATAGCTTAATAAGCAGGTTTATTATAATGAAAAAATAAAAAAAAAAAAACTAAAAGGAAACTTGCAAGCAAAAAACTTCATAAGAATTATCATTAATATTATAATTATATCAGATTTTTTCTGTGTCAATTATTTTTATTATCCAGATTGCATTCAGTGAAAAAATGAAAGCAGACTTAGTTTAGACTAGTATTCTAATCTAAATGAACTAGCAAAGGCTTGTTTGATACCAGAATTACAGGGTGACACCTTCTTTCTTTTTTTCCCAAACCCAATTCCCTAAAATATTAGCAAATCATTTAACAGCCATTTAAGTCCTAAACAAGCAAAGGGGGCTGGGAGGGAGGGGGTGGAACTTTAGCCACAAACTTCAAGTTAACCTATGCAAGAAAGGAGTGCAGGTGTTACCTGTTTTTAGGTCCACATAATATCAGAATATTCATTCAGAGGTAAAATTCTATTCATCTTGGAAAAAGAGCAAGCAACAATGAAGTGTTCACACTGGCAGAGAAAGTTCAGAAGAAGCGATGTTAAGAAACTATTTACATATAGAATTATGGTAGCTTTTTTTTTTTTCCTATTCTTTTAGTTGACAAGAGTTTAAATTTGGTCTCTACAGCTCACTGACAGTATGCTTAGCATACATAAACATATAATTCCTCCTTGCCTATCTAAAGATAAATGTTCAAAAGAGCTGATATTAAAGAAACAATTCACAGCTTCAGAAAGCAGCTTTCAAAATATTTGCAATGGAAATTACAGCATTGTTTCCAGAATTTGCACCTAGTTTCTTGTCCAAAACCAAAACTCTCATCCTTCCCACATCTGTCTTCTGGATGGACTATAATTTTCTTTTACAATTAAAAAAAGGGGGAAAGACTGTGAGTTTGAATTTGTTGGGTTGGAGAGGAGGGTTGGGAGGAGGGATATGAGCCACAAGAAACATGTTATAGCTAACACAATGAAAACAGTATTTTACAGTTTCCTGTGTTTTCAGAGATTCATATGGGGACATGAGGGGCAGTAGGCTGCTTCATTTGTTCTTAAATTTCCACAGACTGCAGAATATTTTTGTACTTTCCCACCACTAACATACTCTGCCTTAAACATCTAGCATGGTAAAATACTTTGAAGCTTTAAAATATTGCAGAAAATTTCAGAA
This sequence comes from Coracopsis vasa, assembly GCA_026283785.1. NCBI lineage: Eukaryota > Metazoa > Chordata > Aves > Psittaciformes > Psittacidae > Coracopsis > Coracopsis vasa. The sequence goes on from JANHGB010049867.1 coordinate 19,583, forward strand.
CAGTTTTAAATTGCTCAATGCTATGCCCTTGAGACCACTGTAGCCTTGTAGTACTAATAGAAATGATATTTTGACTTTTATGGACTTTGGATTAGATCCTAAAAGTATAGTTTCAGTTCTGCCTAATTGGTGATAACCATTGCCCAAAGTGTTGGACCCATATGCACTTCCATGATGTCCAGACATTAGTGCAGAAACCATGTACTCCCTATGACACTGGCCTCTGATACCACTTTTCAGGAAGATTGTCACATTCAACAGTACTGGCAAGCTCTAAACAATAAGGGATTTCTGATGGAAGTGAGGAGGAGAGATGCTGAAGTTATGGCTACAGGCAAGTGCTATTTTATTACTCCCTAAACACCTGAATTTTAGAGCCTCACTCTGGAGCTAGTCCCCTCCCAGAGATTCTGTCCTTACTTGTCTGTCACAGCTTGTAGGCAGCTGCTGCTGTCTTTACACTGGTATGCACTGCAGCCCTATTGTGTCCCACAACCATCCTGAGACTTGCAGCTTCTTAGTTCTGCTCTATTTGGAAACAACGTGACTCCTAAAATGTGAGAAAAGGCCAACAACAACAACAAAAGAGAAGTTCTGCTAATAAGCACTATAGTCTCCATTTCACACAAGGGCAAACAAGGGAAGAGAGATTTGTCTGCCTGAAATCACTAAAGAAGTCTATGCCAGAACCAAAAACCAGAACCAGACTCCGTGCTTTGACTGTAGCCAACCTACCATTAGATAGCCATTACCCAAATCCTGTGGGGTGCCTTCAGTCACTAATCAAATCATCTCTAATACCAGAGAAAAAGTAAGGAGCAGTGATGGCATCATGTGAAAATCCTCAATCCAGCACCATCAAGGTGGTTTTTATGTTCTCCAGAAGATATGTATGGCCTCATAGCAGTGTTGGAATGTGGACACTAAGAGAACCTGCTCATCCCAATATGGTGGGACCTGTGCAGGGGCAACAAGTGGGCGCTTTCAGGTAGATGAGCAAGCATGTCGGTAGGAGCAAGAGGTTGCCCTGCACTGGTTTGAACCACGAACCTGCCAAACACTCCACTGGAGAACCACATCCCCCAGAAAGGGAGGAAAGGGAGAGCAAGAGGCAGGAACCAGCTGGAGCTAAAAGGAGGTTCATGGAAGAAGTGCAATTGGAAAAGGTAATTTCACAGCTAGAAAGAATTTGGTAGTTGGGAAATGGGAACAGGTCAACACTCAACAGTTTATGTAAAGAATTTTGACAATCATTTGGAATAAACATTTCAAGTTTGTATTTAAAGTTAAATTGGGAGAGACAGCACATAATAAGAAACAATGCAGACAGATAAAGAAAGTCTTATAATAGATATTTTAAATACCAATGCAGCTAATAAATGCAAATGAAGTTCAGTGCAGATAAGCACAGAATTATTAGACTGAAAGCAAAGAATAAAAAGAAGGAACTATCTGCTTAGCAGCAATCAGCTGCGCTGTAATGACCAAGAATGAAATCTGGGGAATTACTGTGAAAAAAAAAACCTAATGCTTTCAGCCCAGTGAGGAAATGATTGAAATAAACAAGATGATAGGCTTTATTATACCACCAGAATATAATGTTCATCTTCCAAACCCTGCAAAGGCTAGGAGTGAAATGCACCAAAGCAAAAGGATTAAAACCAAAAAAGCAGCTCTAACCTCATAGAATAAGATGGATTTTTGCCCTTGGCTTTTATCTGGAGTCTGAATCTTCCTGATTGCTCTTCTCCTTTGTTACTATAATGTCCTTTTTTATTATTTCTCTTTCTTTTTATTATTTTTTAGTCAGTCGTATCAAACTTTATGAGAACTTAGCCAAGAAAGGACACCTCCTTCACAATCACTATTGTTCAGGTCAGGCAGATTTTTAAAACATAAATCCAAATTCTACACTGGATGCCTGCCTGAATTATCAGATGACCTCAGAATTACGTGCAGGAACAGAATTAAAAGCAGTATTACAGCAGTATAACAACATTCAGAGGGGGCGTCAGCAGAGCCTGGGATGTGACAGGAGGAAGCAAATTTTACAAAGTGAGAGAAGGACTTGAACCGACAAAGGCCTGGTGTGGAGATTATGCAAGAACTATATGCAGAGGAAACCTATCACTCCAGTGAGTCGACTTGCCCAGCCATCTCGCACCACAGGCTCTTCAGTACTGACTGAGCAGCACCTGGCAGCCATTGGCACCTCCTGTTACAACCTGATGCCCCTTCAATCCCATCCTTCATCCTCACTGACGATTCTAAGAACATGGCAGAATAGAAGAATGGGCAAAATGTGGCAGCCTCATACTTCATTTAGTTCAGACCTGCTAAGGAATTAATCAGAGATTAAACACATAACAATATTTTCCCAGGACTTTCCCGAGCCCCTAAATAAAATTCTGTTGTTCAAACAGGACATTCTGTTTCTATTTAGTTTGTCAGGTTATCTTTTAAACTTCTTTAAACTTTTAGCACCCCCACAATCTTGTGGCAAAAAATTTCACTGGTCCATCCAAAATAAGACCATTAGTCCAGCTGAGGCCTTTCTACTGATGAGCAGAACAGGGAATAAAGCTTTTATAGCTTTTAGGGTTTTTTTTATGCTCTGCCTCAAGAACATTCAACTTGTGGTCCACAACAACCTCTGATTTTTTTTTTCCACAGAACTGTTTCCCAGCCAGCTGTTCTTAATCCTGCTTTTGGCAACAGTAAACAATTGCACTGAGCATGGAGTCCTGCCTTTATATTATCTTTCTTTATGTTTAGACTGTTTCCTCATGTTGCCAGCACCATTTAACCTGTCCTTCACATGGCTGCTCTCCCCTCCTCATTTTGTTTCAATTTTAAATTTAATAGGATACTTCCTATTCCTCAAGTAAGATGTTAACAACAGCATTAACTTGTACCTGAACAATCTAAGGCAATACCAAGCACAAATACAGGCTGGGCAGAGGATGGATTAAGAGCAGCCCTGAGGAGAAAGACTTGAGGGTGTTTGTTGATGAGAAACTCAATTGGAGTTGGCAGTGTGCGCTTGCAGCCCAGAAAGCCAACCTCATGCTGGGAAGCATGATCAGCAGGCTGAGGGAGGTGATTCTTCTGCTGTACTCTGCTCTCTGTTGGAGCAAGTCCACAGAGATGGCCACAGAGGGCTGGAGCACCTCTCCTGTGAAGGCAGACTGAGACAGCTGGGCTTGTTCAGCCTGGAGAAGAGCCCAGAAAGACTTTAGAGCAGCCTTTCAGTACCTATAGGGGGCCTGCAAGAAAGCTGGAGAGGGACTTTTTACAAGGGCATGTAGTAACAGGACGAGGGGTAATGGTTTTAAGCTGAAAGAGGGTAGATATAAATGAGGTATTAGGAAGAAAATCTTTACTATGAGGGTGGTGATGCACTGGCACAGATTGCCCAGAGAACACTGCCCCATCCATGTAAGCGTTCAAGGCCAAGTTTCATGAGGCTTTGATCAACCTGGTCTAGTGGAAGATGTCCTTGTTCATAAGGGTTTGTACTGGGTGATCCTTGAGGTCCCTTCCAAACAAAACCATTCTATGAGTCTACGAGGAATAGAACCCTACAGATACACTTCTATTCTGTCAATGAAATATTGTTTGAGTACTTTTCTAATGTGTTTTGCATCTGCCTTGCTATAACATCATTCAGTCCGAAATTCCAAGTGTGCTCCCAAGAATGCTGTAAAGACAGACTGAGAAGCCTCATAAACTTCAAGGGTTTTTTTTTTAGCAGGTACACATATGTATTTCATCTGCTCCTGTATTTTCCTATAGCTGAATTCAAGTTGACTGGCCTGCAGCAGCTTTTCCACCCATTTTATCCATCATGAAAAAAGACACTACCTGACTTTCTTCCAGAACCTCACCCACGCTCCCTTTCAGAGATAACTTCCTATGGCTTTAGGATCATTTCAGGCTCTAAACATCCTAGTGCTAAACTTCTTACTGCCCAGCAAAATCAGCAAATTCAAAAGCTTGTTCTTCAGCTAACTATTCTCTACCTTCCCAAACTTAATTAGTATGCACCTAAACCTGCAATGAAAATGAAAAAGCAAAAGGCTTTAGCAGTCTGTTTCAATGTCATTTTTGGTCCACTGCTCTGATGAGCAACAAACCAACCTTTTCTTTGGGCATCATCTACTTCAGCAAGTATGGCTGAAGAATGATTTCTTGCTGCTTCTTATGTCTCCAGCTACTCAAGGAAATTCTTTTCATGCAGAAGAGTAACGAGCAACTAAAATGACAGTGACACAGTACTGATGTGATCAGAGTTCAAACCGCTGAGCTACAGGTGCAGATCTCCCATTACCTGGTGATGTATTAAAAAAGCCTCCTCTGGTCCATTCCCGCAGAGAGCTGTTTTCAGATGGATTTCCGCGTAATTGCACTTTCCAGGGCATATTGCTTCTCATTCCGTTCTAATCCTTCTATTTTGGTCAGTCCACTGTACTAAAGCTTAAATCAAACATTTTCAGGCTGTCACAAAGGTTAAAAAAAACCCTATTTACCACGAAATTAGACTCTCAGTTGTTAGAGATGCCAAGCTCCTCTGGACTCAGCAGGGTTCCAGTCTTTATTAGATTCTCCGAAAACAGCCATGCTCCTAATCATGAGCTCTCAAGGCTGGGTCTTTTTGTCTCAGCAAGCCTACTTTGCATTCCTCTGCTGGCACAATGGAGAACAAAAGCTAGGGTAAGTGCTGCCTGGGCATTTCTAGAGGGCATAAAGCCTCCATAAACAATTCTAGCACTTTGCCTAGACTTTCCCAATACAGCAGTACAGAACTGCTTTCTTTATCCCTTTGAGTCCTGATGTATTTAGAGGTAAGTCCCAAAGGACAGAGAAATACTCCAGTAAGCCTTTCATCACCACCAAACCACCCAAACACGTGCAAAATGCACCTGGCTCAGAGTCAGCTGTGGCTCAGCAGCCCCAACAGAAGCTGCACATGTCAGAGCAAACCCAGAGCAGGGAAGAGTAAGCATTGGAGTGGCTTAATAACCCGTCTGTAGCACCTTTCATCACAGCTCTGCCTTTGCGCCATTGACATTGTGACTTTTTTCACATTGAAAAAAGCCCACCAAAACTGAAAGAAGGACATCATTGGTGAAACATAAGCGTTTGAAAAGTATGCCTTTAATAGCCTCTCCGGGGCAGAATAGGCCAAACTCAGATGCAAAACTGCATGAAAGCATCGTAAGATCTCATTTTACCTCTATTCTCTAGATTTATTGTAGTGGTGCTCTCTCATACTTCCACTCCAAAAAGCATTCCCATTACAAACCTCCTCCCATCTTCAAAGATTTTAACTCATCTCTGTATGTGCATAATGCTGTAGCTTGGCATACAGAGTCCTTGGTCCAGATGTGATACTTTTTTTAAAGAGGCTAAAATGAGTTCTGCAGTTTTTGATTTACAGACACATAAAAACTATAAGATTTACACTTTAAAGAGCTAGGAAGGGTATCTGAAAAACAGAAATGATTGAAACTAGGGAGAAAATGGACTACCCCAGATTTTAATCCTGGAATCGTCTATTTGAAAGGCAAAATATTTTTTCCTCAGACCTCATCTTCTGGGCATCTACTCTTTTTAAATATAGCAAAGGCTAAATTGATTCCACCTGCAATAAAAGTGCTACAGGGTAATATACTAGGAACAGAGAATTTTATCTGTGATACGTGGTATGAGAGAACAATTTTGATATTTGTAGTTATGACTCAAGGAGTTACAAGGCATGACCAAAGGAACCAATATCATGTCACCAGACACAGACAGCAGTAAAATGGGGTGTTAACAAAGCTGGCACTGCATGCAAAAGGTAACAACTTTTAATAAATAAAGAATATGGTGTCTGATCCCTTAGAAATACAACTGCTAAAAAGCTGTGTGCACACCCACATAAGGTAGTTTTCTGTGTGTGGTCTGAGCCCAGTGTAGCATTCCAGGTAGCCCAAATAATGCCAACTCAACTTTGCTGACAAGTAAAATCTGCTACGCACCAGTGCTCAAGGCACTCCAAACGGGGGCTGTAGATGCTACAAAGCAAAGAAGGGTTCACCTCTGCTTTCCTTCATTATTGCATGAGTCCACCCCTAACTGTTTAAACATGCATAAAAGTCTTAAAGAGTTAGTTTACAGCAAAAGGAACAAAACACAGCTAATAAGGGACCCAAAAAGCAGTGTTCCTACTTTAGCTGTTGACATCTTGCACTGTTTTATAACCCACGTGGTGCTCTCCATATTCAGCAAAAAAAAACACCATCTTTTATACCATCCTGCTGATAAGATAGAGTGGGTAACACAGGAGACCTTGCTAATCAGCTGGTTCAGGACCAGAACAGATCACTGGTCTCATTTACTGTCTCCCTCTTAAACAGCTAAGTATACAACACTGCAGCTAAGTATACAACATGCCTCAGCTCAGCAGAAGCTAGCAGAACCTGAGCTCTCCAGTCGGCTGAGTACATATTTCATTTGCTAGTCAGTGCCACTGCACCTCTGCTGCTGCAACCCAGTCGTGCTGCAGCTCTTCCTGCACAATGACCCATGTACAGCTTGGTCTAGGCAGACACACTGTTAGAAGACTGAGCTAACAGTTCAGGAAGTTGCCATAGGTCCTTGGTAGATGCCTTGCTGGTCTTTCCAAGTAGAAAACCTAATTGACTAGGTTTTCTGCTGCCTCACAACAGAGGGAGCCCCTTTTCATGTATTTAGCCTCCAAGTACTTTGAAAGACATCCCAAGTGCTGAGATGCAAGGGGAAACTGAGGCTGTGTCACACCCAGTGTCACAGCCTCTTTGGCTTTCCTTTTTTTAATCTCTCCTTCACCATAACAGATGCATTGAAACAGTCTTTTGGCTATTTCAAGAGCCATGCCAAAAATGTGGTATTTTACTAAGGCTGTGTGCTGTAAGAATGCTGCCATAGACTGCTTCATGCTTGGAAGTGATTCAAACAAGACAAGTAGGAACTTCACACTTAAATTAGACAAGTTCAAAAGTCAGATCACTGAAGGTTTTTCAATAGTAAACCAAAATGAGTCAAGACACTGTTTATGACCTTGTTAATTGTTTTTTGTAAATTGAGTAATAGAGGAGATAAAATAATTACTCTTTCATTGTGTTCCTTTTTGATACTTTGCCTGACAACAACTGAAATATTTTAAAAGGAAACTCTAGAATATTTTAGATTTCCCCTGTCATTATTTTACTATATATTCTAGGAAATATTTAGGTTATTGAGATGTAAAAGGAGGAGGTGGAAAAATGGAAGTGACATCACAATTTTCTTTTTAAGGTGATTCATAAACCAACATCTTAGCAACTGTGGATGGAAATATTTCAGTATGAATGTCAGAGTATTCAGTATGAAACTTCCTCAATCTGTTCTGCAATGAGCAAGAAACATGGGAACAGGAACAAAGGTGCAGCTTTCTGATAAACCATGATGAAAAGGGAAGAGGCACGGGCAAATTGTGGTGTGGCTGCTTATGCCTTTTTTGCCATATGTTCATTCTCTTTTAACTACCTTTACTCTATTTGATCTCTCCTCACATGGAAGTATTTCCATGGCATAGTTATTTCTATTGCTAGTGTTTGGACCTTTTCAGTTTCCTTCTGGAACTTTGATGTACAACCAGGTTTTTAAGCTAACTGCCTTTGA
>JANHGB010049869.1:0-52750 GCA_026283785.1 Coracopsis vasa
TGGAGACAGGCTGAGAGAGCTGGGCTTGTTCAGCCTGGAGAAGAGAAGGCTCAGGGGAGACCTTAGAGCAGCTTCCAGTGCCTAAAGGGGGCTATGAGCATCTGGAGAGGGACTTTTGACAAGGGCAGATAGTGATAGGTCAATGGGGAATGGCTTTAAACTGACAGAGGGTACATTTAGATTAGGTATTATGAAGAAACTCTTTACTGTGAGGGTGGTGCGGCACTGGAACAGGTTGCCCAGGAAAACTGTGGCTGCTCCATACTATCAGGCCAGGTTGGACAGTGCTTTGAGCAACCTGGTCTAGTGAAAGGTGTCCCTGCCCATTGCAGGGGGTTGGAAATGGGTGAGCTTTAAGGTCCCTTCCAACCCAAGCCAGTCTGTGATTCTATGAAAAAGAACCCCAAAAGTAAAACCCACCCCAAACCAAAGGTCATGCTGCTGTGGCTAAATACGGAACTCCTAGGGATGGATTAAGTGTTTGAGGAAGCGGGTGCTCTTGAAGGCAAGAGGATGAGCCCTGAGGGCATGGCGAGACAGGCAGTGGGTGCTCAGGAGAGGCCTCATGAAAATCAGGTCATTGCCTTCCCTGGAGGTCCCTCCCTACATGTTGCCTGACAAATCCTCTTTGTTTTCAGTCTCCTGTTTAGCTGTATATTTTGACATAACAATAATTACTCATTTATACAGTTCCTCCCTTTCCAGGGGTTCCAGAAGCGCCTCTTACGTGATGCGTGGGGGTCTGTCACTGCAGTGTCGTGATTGCATCTGTTTAAAAGCATTGAATGATGTTCCTGATGCGCAGTGGGGGATAGGGAATCATCATGTCTGCCTGCTGCAGCACACATAGATTTCTTCCTTGTTGCCAGAGCACAACTACTCTGGCTTACCCAGACTGCCCCAAAACCATGAAGAATGTCACCTTCCAGGCACAGCAGAGTTGTCTGCCCCTGAACCTATGGCTTGTGTTTGGGGAACTCGGAGACAGTGAAACAGCTGCCAAGAAGCTAACGACCACCACCGGCTCTGTCCCCTTCTGTTCCATCTGCTGGTGTGCCTCTGTGAGCCATCCTTTCTTAAGCAGCATACACTAGCCCGTGTATTCAAAACACAACAAAAATGCAAGCTATACCCTTTCCATGTCAGAACCCTCCACTGAACACACGCTTTTGCCTTCAGGGAGAACACGAGAATGAATTGTATATGACAGATGTCAGTCACATCACTGAATGCCTCACTGGAATGCACTGGGATACTGTGATGTGGGCAGTGTAAGAGGTAGAGCAGAGTAACCTGGAAGAGGAATTGAGACAGAAAGATCAAATCTAGCCAAGCTGGAATGTCACCAGGGTACTGAAGTGCAGAGCCTTTGCACTGCAAAATGGTCCTGGGGATATATAGTAACTGTGGACATTTTCTCTGTTAGCTGACTGAAGTCAGGGAATTACTGAAGGTTTTCATTGAACTGAATGCATGCTGGGATAGCTTTTTAAGAAAAACTCAAAAGGACCAGAAGAAGACAAAGGACCTCTGCCCTGATTCTGTAAATAGACACCAAGGCCATTGAGGTGCTGCTTCTTTCCTTTCTTTTCTGTCTTCCCAAATACATTTCTAAGGCTGGTGGTGGTTTCATGCTGCCCCTTCAGAGACACTGAGAGAAGCCCCTTAATGCAATTTAGGGACTTACCTGTTGGAAATTTTCTCAGAGCCCACGTATAGGGCATTCCTCATGAGTCCAGCCCGAGTGCCCAGAAATGCCATCTCAACACCTGTCTCAGTCTCCCTGTGGAACAGAAACACACAAGCAGAAGCAAACAGTTCCCAGAAGAACAGCCAGCTCTCTGCCCCAGGGTGAGGGCCTTTCAAATAAGAAACCACACCTGGAGATGTAGTCCCAAGTTCATCAGCAATATAACCTATTCACACAGGGGTGACACTGTCTGCTCCCTGCTAATGGCAACAGATTGTTACTGGCTAACAATTGGCAGGCTTAGACTTGTACCTAGATTCACACCTTTGAAATTTGATCATTTTATTCTCTTCTAAGTAGACCATAGCTCCACTCCTCCTGCTAGCCCTGCTCCAGGCTGCCCACATGAGGCTAAAGTGAAGGAGAGGAACTACAGAGACAGAGTGGCAGGATCAGGCATGCAGAGAATGAGCAGCGTAGGAGAATGACTCCGAAGAGGGTGTCCTGGTGCAGCTGTTTAAAGATGTGCTGATTTGGGTGTCCTAGCATGACTGCCACTGGCTGAGCACCTGGAAGTGCTAGGGATACTGGTAAGTGAAACAGGGACAGGAATCCCTGGGCCACACATCTAAGTAGTATGTTGTCTGCTGAAAGAAGATCTGTGTGATACTAGGTACTACAAGCAATAGATGCCTCATTGGAAATAGAGTAGGAAGTTGTTCACTGAAGCCAGCCTGTCCACTCCCTGAGGCTCAATCTGAAAGCATCACCAACAGAGACAAGATCAAACTCCCTTTTCTTTACTGCTGGTAAAGGAACAAATTACTTGCCACCTGAGATGGAACTTCTTCTACAGTCATAAGGGGAGTTGAGCCAAACCACATTGCTGCCATTTAAAGGGATAACTGATACAGGGGGAAATAACTCATAACAACTTCTAAGTGAAATGGCCTCAGGTGTCCTGAGGTACCAAACTGTATCAACTAAAGAGGCAAATGCAAGGCATTTGAGTTAGGTGGTGCAAAGAATTGGTGCTGATCACCCCTTGCAGTGACACACTTGGATCACTGCTCTTCTCCAGTGATATTCAGACATGGGTTGTGTTAATGTTGTATTATCAAAAAGCCCCTCACCAAACTAAAGGCTCTCCTGAGAAGGCCCAGCCTGCTGGAGTCCACTCCTCAGAGACACTTTTGGAGTCATTTTTAAAGGTATTGAGCTATTTCTAAAGTTTTTTATACACTCTACTAGGGTGTGTGACTGTTTTGGGCACTGCATAAACTCATAGCATCTGGAGATGCATCCTCAATGATGTTTTACCCGTATTTATTTCTTGTACACTTACGCGGACATATTGAGGGCTAGTGTTGTCCAGTAGGCCTCCATGGGTGCAGTGACTACTGCATCAAACAGAACTTCCTGGACCAACTCCTCGTCACCTAAGAAGAAGGGAGAACAAGAATCAGGACAGAAAAGCATGTTCCTCCCTAGACGTCTTAGAGAGTCCTTTGTTAAGGAGCATCTACCTGGCCAGAACAGCAGAGCAACATGGCACAAAAAAAAGGCCTCCTATTAAGGGCTGAGAACATGGCCTACCACCCTGGATGGCGGAGAACACAAGAACAGATGTTACAGCTAAGATCATCAACGGCAAACTCAGTGGAAGTGTTTGGATTTTAAAGTGTGGGCAAGTGAGAGGCTTTCAAATGAAGTTCTTCATCAGACCTTTGTTCTGACCTTTTCCTTGATTGAACAGTCTGACCACAGTCATTGCCACAAATCCTTGCCTTGACCTTTCTTCTGGGTGCCCTGTGCAGAGGACACCAGCCACCCCAATCCATTCAAGAAGCTTTCTTCAGGACCACTAGTGACTTCTTTGTGGCCTTTACTCTGTCGTTGTACTCACTGGCTTCTCTGTTAGCCATCCTTCCTGTAAGTCCTGTTAGACAACTTCCTGTCCTGGTTTCCACCAGAAGTTCTGGCCAGTCTAGGCTACCAGTCTAGTCCATTCTGGACTGGAACTGAGAAATGTTTTGTAAGCTTCAAGCTATCATCATATGCTAAATAACATACTCTAAAACCCCTGTCATAGCCCCACTGGTTGTTGAGGTGCCAAGAGGAGCTGTGCTTCAGTGCCAATCACTTCTGAAGCAGCTCAAACCCCTTTATAGGCTGCCAGTGTCTCTCAGTTGGAATATAGCTGGGCTCAGATCCTCTGTATCCCCAATTCCAAAAGCCAGGGGGTCAACCTCGAGTCTCCCCTGGAGCTTTCTGCCAGAGGCTTCAGGTAGGACCATTCTCCCTGGCTGTGGTGTAGAGCACATTTATCACATGTTGTCCTGTCTGGGCTGGCCCAAGGGCTACTGCATGAACTCTCTCTCATTTAATTTGGCCCAACACGTCTGGGATGTGTCCAAATCATATTTGGTTTTCCTCCACAGCACTTCCAGGTCTGCATGTCTCTCACAGTCAGCTCTCCTGAAACTTTCTTCCTCCTCCTCTATGGCCTCTTCAACTCATACATCTCCTCTTTTCAACCTGCTCCAAAGACAGCCAGGAGGGGTCTGCTCTTACTATGCAAGAGAGGAAAAATTATTGGATTACATTTGATTTTAGTTTTAAGATACTCCCATTCTTGTGTCAAAGGTTTGTGCCTCTCAGGTAGAGCATTACATGCAAAAGCTTGTACTTGGCACACCTAAGGGGACTAAAGGACATCCTAAAGCTAAATTGCTGTAAGGAGTTCCCATGCACAGATGTCCACCTCTGCTCGCTGACAGAGATCGCACTCTATAGAGGTGCTTTATCAGATGCTTGTGTGGCTTCACATTGCCTGGAGAATGGGTGCAAGGGATGACCAGCACTGGGGGTAGGAAAGATAATAATTCTGTCACAAATTTTTTTCCTGAGTCAGTTACCAATTGTGTTTGGAAGACAAGATGAATAGTCCTCATTCTGAAAGAACCCATCTCTCTAGATGGCACTGTGCAGCCCATGGAGGATGCTGGCTGGAGCCCTGGGAAGGAGAGTAGTCACAGCAGCTTTCCTAGCTCCTCCTGCCATCACCCCCTCTAGCCCAGCTATTCAGTCTGTCTTAAACATGGTGTGCAGCCCCTGCCAAGCTCCATTCAAGCCTTTCACCTTTCAGTGTTTCCAGTGCTGAGACCTCCAATATGGCCAAGTTATGTGACAGCTTTGAAATGGAAAAAAATTTCTCTGACAGAGATGAGGAAGTGGATCCTCAGCTCATTTCCACTTGTGAATTAAGCTGGGCTTGAGTTCAGTCCTGCCTGTGTGAGCAGGTGCCACAGGAGCTCAATTTGACACCAATCAGTTTGTCACAGTCCCCTCTCCCCCATGGCCAGTACAGGAAAATCCCATCAGGGCCCATCCAGTGCCTGGGACTCACATTCCAGGTCAGGCTCCTCTCCGGTGAGGAATCGGATCACAGCCTCCAGCTGGCTGAGTTTCCGGTGGTCCGGATCAATGTCGGTGATGCAGTAAATCCTGGTGGGGAGGGGAGAAGTAAGGGGAAAGAAAACCCAGTCAAGCAAATGCTCCAGAAAATAATAACTGCAAACAAAAATTCAGGAAGGCACCTTGTGCTGCAGAGATTTTGCTGCTGCTGCATGTTGTTCCCATTCAAAATCTAACAGTGTGGCTATATGAAAAATAACAATGTGATGGAGAGACCTGAAAAGCAAAGGGTCATGTGCAATGTGAGTAAGACCAGACTGGGAGCAGAAGAAGCAAAATAAAGAAACAAAATATGAGATGAGGAATGATATTGCAGTATGATATGATGGCAATAAAAGCTGTCCCAAAGGGACACAGCTGCAGGAGCCTCAGGACACAGTTTGGGGAGAAGTATTACAAATGCTCTGTAGTATAAAAAAACCCATTTTTCTAATCCTGCTTTCAATTTTGACTGCTTCATTGTCAGGACAAGGGAGGGTAAGGGGTTATAAGAGAGAATTCCAGCTCATAAAGGAGCTGAAAGGAGTGATTTATGAGGGAAGCCTAAGAGAAATGAATATGTAAAGTGTGGTAAGCTGACACCCCAAGTTAGGAGTAGAAGAAGGAGAAGTCACTGCTTATGTCTCAAATGCGCTGCCTGTGAAACTTGACAGTGTAATGAGAGGTGTGAAGGGCTGCAGGGTTTGTTGAATATAGTTATTTTGGCTTTGATACAGGCTGGGTTCATGTGGTTGAGTGTAACTGAATGTCGGGTTCATGAAAATCCCAAACCTCACAGCAATAAATGGAAAGTGCCATGCTTCACCCTATTTCATATCCAAACCAAGCAAATCCATAAATTATGCTTGCTATTGAAACGGGAGTCATAAATCACCTCCATGTTCACTAGAAATTAGGTCTAGGCTCAGCTCAGAAGAACGCCAACCAAAAATAAGCTAGGATTTAAAAAAGCATTTCAATCTCTCACCAAGCTTGCAAAAAAAATTCCTGACAGATCTGACATACTGTAGGCTTTGTAGCACAATTCTGAGCAACACGAGGAGGAATAAAATAGGTCTGAGCACAGAAGACTGAGAATAAATCTCAGGAGAGGTTTCTTAGCAGAGGGATGTGCCAGGCCTTGGTGGGATCTCCCAAAGGAAGAGATGGAACTGAATTGCCTGGAGACAATCAGGTCTTTGCAGGTACAGACCCTGAACAACACTGCTGTTTCCCTGGGCCACAGAGGGTGGTGAACTCAAACCAAATTCCTGGGAACTTTGCCAGAATCTCCTGACAAAGTCCCCTGTGACTGACAGGATTTCCTCCACTTACCATTCATTCGCTAAAGACAAGTCTGGCTGGAGCAGGTCATGCAAACCTGAAACCAGATAATACATAGAGTATGCAGTTAGGTACCAGACAGACACATACAGGCTGTGAAGGAGAAGTAAAGCAGTGAAGTTCAGAGTAGCTACCTTATCCCTTAGGACAGTGTGGCTGTGTCAGATTAACCTACCTTCTTCTACTGAAGTGTTCCCCAGCAGAATGTACTCCCCATGTCCCCTGGACAGCACAACACCCAGGCTGCGGGCAGGAAGGAAAAAAGAGGACTCATCAGCAAGGAGAGGTGTAATCCCTGAACATGACATGGTGTTCCCTGCAATTACAACCCTTAAAGACATTAACTCCCTCCACAGCTATTAAAGAACATCATCGAAAGAAGATTAGGTGAGATCCAATTTCAGCACAAGGCTAAGGAACCTGTCTATAGAGCTATGAGGCATTTTGGTGACACTTTTATTTTGGCCAGTGTTGTAGGCTCAGGTCAACAATAACATTTCTCGAGTCTGTGCTACTTTAAAACCATTTCAGCTGGGGAAATAAAAGCAAAAAAATTTTTGCTTGATTTCTCATGTGATGTTTGATAATTTTCAGTTTATAACAATGTTTTGTTTAGAGCCATACACCAGAACATGAAATATATTCAGTGGAACTGAAAACTGAAGAAGTCTCATTTCTCTGAAATGAAGCAACACGCTTCACCTGAGCTATAGCTTTTGGACTCCAAACTTCAGATAAATCTAATATGCCTTCTGAGTTGACCCCAGGGGTATTTTAATGGCTATGGGAACAAAGAAGTCAGTTATTCACACTGCTGTACTCATGACTTGTAGCCAGTTTAATGAAGAAAAGAGACCGATTTGCTGTCCCTGATGGCAGACTTCTGACACCCTGGATTGGTGTCACACGAATCCTTGCTCACCTGAAGGGTGTTCCACTGATGTCCGTAAAGAAATAATCATTGGTGAGGAAAAGAACTCGTTTCTGGAATAAGAGCATGAATAAGAAAGTGAGAGACCATCTGACAGACCAAGAGCATAGTGATGATGGGGACCTGGGATGTACATCCCCAAAGCTAGGCAAAAGCAGTTGATCATTACCAACACTTCACACCCTGCTAGGGCTGGCTGGAGGCAGGGGTGAATGTGCAGTATTCAGCATATTCAGCAACTTGTGACTTTCAGGATCCAGGCAGCCACTCTATCTTTCCATGTAGGGCTTCAGTTAAACCTTTCTTTGCTCCAGGGCTCCTGCACAGCCTACAGGAAGGGGTGGGGGGAAACTGCCCTCCCTTTTGCACCCACTCAGCCAATGTGCTGGGGCCCTGCTGCTCTTTTGCTATACAGAGCAACCTTGATGGCTTTGCACATCATCATCATTATCATCCCCAGCGGGAGGGGGGGGCTCAGTGGGGCAGGTAGGAAGGAGAGGTGGGGTTAGAGGAGAGACAGGATGGCAAACCTACCCACAGTGTGGGTGGGTAGCCAAGGCCAAGTCTCCCACTCCTGTGGGAAATGCTGACATTCCTGACATTTGCTTTCATGCTAAACTGGGACGAAAGATTAACGTATTTCAATTTTGTTAGAAAACATCAGTAAAAAAGCGCAATTTACATTTTCAAATTGGAAGAAAGTGCTGATTCAAATCCAAGCCGGTTTGATTCACTTGAAAATATGTTTTTCAGACTGACATTTGAACTGAAGACATTTCAGATTATTGAAAGCTGCTTCAGAACTTCAGCTGTTTGCCAGACTGGCCTTTTCCTGTAGGAAAGTGTTGATTTCAGTGGAACTCTTTTCCAAGGGAGAATAGTTTTTGGAAAGTTTCTATCCAACCCTTATGCCAGTATATGAACCCTAATATGCTTAAAATCCCAGCCCTGGTCTGAAAACGAGGTGAGAGGATGTGTGTGGGAGACAGGGAGTGAACACAGAAAACTCAGTGTTCCCCAGGGAAAGTCATGCGTCCTCTAGCTTGCTCAAGCCACGCAGCAGTGGAAGCTGAGCAAGGCACAAATTGGGAGCCAGCGACAACTCCACACTGTGCCCCAAGTCTGTGCATGCAGTGGATGGGCTGATGGGGATGGGGGTTACTGGTAGGTGAGGAAGTGGCAGATGGCTCAGCCACGTCTCTCCCCTTTCTTTCGTGGCAATTGTGTACTGCTGAGCAACAGGGGCTGAGTTTTTTGCTGAGCTGAAGATGTTATAAAAGTGCTGTGATACTACCAAGGACCATGTCATGGTGGTGTTTTGGTGGCTGTGGGGAAGGTGCAAGAGGTGTTAAGTCTCCCTTTATTTCCAGTCTGAGGCAGGGAGGTATGGGGAAGGAGACCCAGGAGTGTGGGCTGGTCTCTGGGAGAAAGGATGCAGTGGAAAATGGCCCATGGGCACCACTACTCTGAGAACCTTTCCTTCAGCAGGGCTTTGTTCTGCTTATCCTTTGCTCCCCTGAGCTGCCCGTCTTCTGCACGTGCAGCCACACAGCACTTGTACCTTTTGAGAGGGAGGGCAAACCTCTGTTTGGGTGGGAGGGGATGGATGGCCAATCCTCCCCAAGAGAGCTGGATGTATCAGCACTTATCCATGGGAAGGAAGAGAAGCAGAGGCACCCTTGAGCTGGGCAGGGCTGAGGATGATCAGGCAGGACTGATACACAACACAGAGCAAGGGAGAAGACAAGAATGTGGGTGTGCTGGCACACGGATAGGACAGCTGACTCCCAGCACCTGCGGTCTGGGAACACGTGTTTCCAGTTTTGGTATTGTCACCACTATACTAGGCAGCCAGTCCTGGCTAATACCATTATCAGCAGCCTGCCACAGCTCCTACCCATGTCCTTGCCCTTTTGCTTTCACAGTCACGACCCTGTTATACCCTAGTTGCAAGCAAAGGCATTTTTGCTACTAGATCTCTCTAATAACCACTCCTTGTCTTTGGTCCTTATTTTCTCCTCTCTATCTCACTCTGCTCTCCGTGTCTCCCTGAAATCAACCTGGGGAACCAGCGTTTATATGGCTGACAGAATAATTCCTACCACCTTCACTCAGCCCTTCTCTCTGCCTCATTGTCTTTGTTTCAAGGCTCTGTCAGCACTTCCTTTGCTTCAATGCTGCTCTGCTTCATCAGCTAGCAGAGTACAAGTGGGAATTGCTAAGTTTCACTTCTGGTCCCTGCTCCATGCGTATTCTGATAATGGTGAAACTGTCACATACTCAGCTTCGGTCTCTTATTATGCTTCATAAAGCTTACAGAGCTGCAGAATAAAATGGCAAATATCTCTCACAAAGGCTACTTTTTGTTATCTTTTTTTCCCTGGGTAGGGGAGCAGAAAGATGTCCCTAAAATACTGAACTTAAAAAGGTATGTTTGGATGACTCAGAATAAATGCTATAGAGGGTACACAGAGACAGAGAAAGAGGTTAAGCTAGCAAAATAAGCAATCTAGACTTACAAAGAATAGATCTTGCTGGAAAACCATGATTGCTTTTCTGACAAAATAACAAAGGTAATAGATGAATAGATGAAGGGAATAAAGGACATGCAATGTATTTGGGTTTATATAAAGCACTTGAAACAGCTTCTCATTAAATTTCACTCTGAAGAATCTGTTAAAGTGGGCTTAAATAAGATGTGGAGCGAGAACCAGCTGCAGCACTGTAAACAAAAAGAAAGCAAACAACAGGGAAAAAGATCTAATGAGAGGAACAGACAGACTGTCTTAGGAGCCTTTATGTACAGTGATCTGTAAGACAAAGTAAAACAATGCTTCTCTGTCTACTGAGAAAAAAATCTCAACGACCCTAAAAATTAGAAAGATTAGACAAAACAGAGGAGTGGGATTCACATGGAAAAATGGCAACTGGAAAAAATAGCTAAGAAGCCTGGAAACCAAGGCAGATGTTCCCATGCAGCTGTAGAAGGGATAAAAATATTGAAGGGACAAAAGAAAGGAGATCTGGGGCTCCCTGTTCAGAAATATCTATTGCAGAGAATAGAGGCTCTCTACAATAGCAACAGGGAGCAACAGGGAAACAGTACTCAAATAATTCAGCCCTGGTACCTGTGTACCAGAAATAGTACAAGAGACAAAGGGAACAAAAATAATTGCTGAACTGCTTGGACTGAAAACTGTGCAAGTATTTCAAATGCAGATGCTGGCAGTGCCCAGGAGAGGAAGGGCAAAGCCATTGACAGGTACCTGATAGTTGCAAGCACTAGAAATAAAGAGAATTTAGTTACAAGCTATAGCAGCACAACCGTTCAGAGGAAACGGGGTGGTGCCTTCATTAGGAAATGGCACTATTTCAGCAGTGGCTGTGAGCAGTTGGTTTAATTGGAATTGGTGTCGACTGTAGCTTAGCATGGGAGCAGTTCAGCCAGCCTGATCGCCAAAAAAAAATATTGTTCTCTATAAGAGGTGGAAAGTTTTCCTGAAATATGGAAGACTTCTGGGCAGTGTAACTTGCAGGACTCTGGAATACTTCCTAACAGGAAATGATGAAAGCCAAAATCTTTAGGAGAGTTAAATAAGCCTGAATGAAAAAGTACCCGTGAATGTAAATGTACAAGATAATTTTGCACTGATTCCAAGGGAAGATGTATAACCCTACATAAGAGCTGGTAGGGAGCGTTCAAAAGTCTCCATTTCACTAGGACTTTTCATAAAACATCTGTAAATATTTGCATAGAAATTGAATCCTCGACCTGGATAGAGGAAATCACATTCTAACAGAGTGAGGGACAAAGTTTTCATGAGTGTTTTCGGGTAGGGAAAGGGAGTTACAAAGTAGCCTCCGAACCTCTGTCTGTCTAGGTCAGCTCAGCATAGTCTTCCCCAGTTTAAACTCTTGAAGAACTCTCATGCATTTCTCAGCCCTATAAACAATTAACAACATGCTTTTTTGGCTTTGCCTGGACAAAGAAGGGAGCTGTGAGGCATTTCCAATACCTTTGTATGAGCAGAATGTTGATAGGTATAAAAAGCACTTCTAATGATACTCTATTTTATGTCTTCAGCACATGTGTTATGTATATGGTGAAACAATCAGATCTTCACACTCAGAAATGCTGAGCATTAAAACCACATCCTTTGTGGTACCTCAGCATCCATTTCCCATCCCCTCCCTTGTGTGACCTAAGCAGAAGTATAATGTCTTACCCCTTTATCCACAGGGACCTTCACATCCATAGAGAGGTAGCCTGTTTCCCCATTGATCATGGCAGTTCTCAGCTGCAGAGGTGAGCAAGTGTTAGTGTCTCCAAGCAGGGCAGGAATTAATAGAGCTTGCAACTAGCATACAAGGTCTGTCAGAAAAGAGTGACTGTGGCCCCCGCTCCCCCCAGGTCTTTCTTGCTTCTTTTAAACTGAAAACCTGTTCTCGGTGGTCAGGATCCTTGTTCCGTCAGGCTGATCAGTGACACAGAATACTGATGATTTATACTGAGAGCTTGTTGATATGTCTTTTCAGTGAAAAGAAAGGATCTGGAAGCTATGAATTTGCTGGTCCAAGTTTCAGACTTCACAGTTTGGCAGCCAGAAAGTCATTAGCATGGTTGCTTTGAGAGCCTGGAAGCGGAGGCAACTGAGAAACCCAGTAACTCCCCCAGACTGATTCCAAAGCTCTTTGACATTTTTTAAACTGATTTATAAATTGTAGGCTGTATTCAGCACCACTTCTGAAGTGCAGCAGCGCAGCTGTTTAAGACAGCAAACCAAGACTGTATGATAGCAGGGTAGGCAGTGAGAAGACCACTTTATTCGATCCAGGTTCCAAAGGCAAAATGTAGTTTTCACAGTTACTTCCAGCCTCTTGCAAGAAAGAGCCAGGGAATTTTTTCCACTGGTGCAGAGGCTTTGACTTCAGGTCTAGCCTGCCAGAGCATATCAACCTACTGCTTCAGCCTGGACAGAAAAAAAGGTGGGAAGTAACTTATTCATTCACACAAATTGCTTCCTTACTTCCAGAGACAGGCCTCCATTCAGGTGCTGGCCAGTCTCAACTGCATTTGCTTTACAAGGCCACAGTTTTGTTTATTATGGCTGTTTGATGTGGGTTATTTACGGACCTAGAATATAAAGCTTGTGTTCCCCAAGGCCCATGTCTTGGAAATTAAAACACTGACTGGTACTATTACTCCTTTCTGGCTAAGAGTGTTTGACCTCCTGCCAAAACCACAGCATACTCTCTGTTCAGGTCTGACAGCCTGCAGCATTTGCTAAGGGTTTTGGGTTTAGTCCAGATACTGGTTTCATCCATATCTTCTTGAATATTAGGCATTTTTCCCCTGTAAGGCAGTGGGAGAGTAAATGAGTGACTATCTGAGATCTCCTTGGATCTCCTCAGCTCCAGCTAGTCTGCAGGCAGGCTCCTGGTCCTGTGTGCAGCCCCCATGTGACAGTAGCTGTAGATTGGTGCCACAGTCCAGGCTTGCTATGTCTTCCTCAACAGCTTTTCCAGGAGTGAGAAGTCAATTACGATCCTGATGTCTGTGAGCACCCATAATGTTCAGTCCTTTTCAGGGAGGACACTTCTGGCAACAGCTGGCCTCCACTTGGAAAAGTGTGTAGCAGAGTTTGGATGGAAGGGAGCTCTGATGGATGCTGAAGCACTCATTCCTAACACTCCAAACAGCAAACTCTCCTGCTCCAGGGCAATGAGTCTCTGCTGTGCCCATCACTGGTAATGAGTTCTGCAGACTCCTTTCCCCTGTCTGCTTGTGTGGCTTCAAACCAACACAGACATACAGTTTAACTGAGGGGTTCTCACAACATCTATGTGTTTTGCCACTCAGTTTCAACATCTTTCCAAACTAACTTCTTCTTCAGTGGTTCTGTGAAAACTGAGGAAAAGCTGTTTGGGTGACAGCTTCTAGACTGCTGTGAGGATCTCTTGACTCTTCCCTTTTCCCCTCACACTGAGGGGAACACTGTGTTGTTATACAAGCAAGCCCAAACTTCCTTGCTGCCTAGCTGCAGCTAGTACTATTGTGCATCAATTGGTATTTTCCAGACAGTGCCGTCTTCCCTCCCCTACATTTGCTTTTAGCAGCTGGTCTGTATTACACACCATTAGCACTTGGGCATATTTTTCCAGTCTGAATTTGTTGCTTATCAGTGTTGCCGAGATTATACTGCAACTGATGTTGAGTCTGTCATTGATCTAATACCATAGCTGCAAATATGGGTGTTGAAATGTTGGCAGCTCTCTGCTGCAGTGGGTGTATCTTGAGAGTCTCTAGACTTGCTGAAGTCACACTGCAGATACCGCTTGCGTCACTGAATGTCTGTGTACCCTCAGTGACTGCAACCTTTCTGCTGGAAAGGGTTATGCAGTGCAGGAACACAAAGTGGCTTTGTTTTTCATGCCTCTCTTGACTTTTTTTTTCCATTGGATAGTTTTACTCTGATTGCCTACAGACAGAAACCTGGCACTTTGCATCGTATTTGCATCAGGTATCAGTGTTACTTGGTCAGGCAGGAGCCTACTAGCCAAATGAATATGACAGCAAACTTCTCCAGTTTCCTGGATTATTATTTTTGTGTGTGTATAAAATAGCAAACTGTAAAGAAGTGCAGCTCTAAAAACTGCTCGAGTAAGAGAGATAACTACAGAGGGAGCAGAGCTTAGAAGATAATGGTGAAGCCACACAAAGCCATTGGCAACCTGCATCTTGGTGGTTCCACTGCATGTAAAGCTTCTTATTTTTATCTTGCTTTCCATGTTTCACACCCAGTTCCACTGTGCTTCCTTTCTTAGTTTGCTGCTCTCCCACTTCCCAAGTTCCGCTGCTGTGACCCTTTGTACTTGGTCTGCACTAGCGGCAGTAGCTACTTTGATCCTCTTGTAGGGCGGTTCATTTGTCCTACCTGTTTAAGTGGATATCTATAGCATCAGATCCGTTTATCTCGGCAGTTTCCCCTGTAATCCAGAAGCATGTGTCCCACAGCTAATTCTATCTTACTCCAAATTCTGTTCTTATCTTAGCAACTTAATATCTATTCTCTCCTAATTCTCCTGAGTAAAAGAAAACCAGCCACAGAGGAACCGATCTACCTTCTCATTATATGTGGCAATGTGCAGCTGTTAAGGCGATTGCTGTTTCTTGTGTATCCCTTCTTAACAATTTTGCTCAAAAGACAGTAAAAATGGTATTTTCTGATCTTTCCCTTCTGGTCAGCTACTGTTTTCAGTGCCTCTACACCTGTGCAATAAGGTGGCTTCTGGAAACTGGTATTTCTCAAGTGTCTAAGTCCCTTATCCTCTTTGTCTATTATTAGTAATGGCTACAAGCTTTAGTCTCTTTCTGAATGTCCTTTTTTCCTTGTTGCAGATCTCATTACTTGAGTGGCTTCATCTATATCGCATATACTACATGTAGGGTAACATCACGGGATACTGCCATACTTCTAAGTTACCTTGGCTTTACATGAAGGCAGCATTTGGGCCATATATAGACTGGCTCCTTGGAGCAGTGTGTATATGCTCCTGCAAAGTGCTTCCTTTCTCCTGCCAGTGC
The DNA here is from genome assembly GCA_026283785.1 of Coracopsis vasa. NCBI lineage: Eukaryota > Metazoa > Chordata > Aves > Psittaciformes > Psittacidae > Coracopsis > Coracopsis vasa. The sequence goes on from JANHGB010049869.1 coordinate 15,007, forward strand.
TTCCCCTCCCTGATCCATGAGAAGGAAAGCTCATACTGGGAAGGAAGACAGGCACCTTGTAGAGGAGCATCATCTGTGTCCCTTTGTAGTAGGTGCCAGTCAGGCACAGAAAAAAACATGAGTGCCTGCTGTTCCCCTGCTCCTTCCATACAGGCACACAAAGTAACAGAAAGAAGGAGCTGCAAAACAAGGCTAAATTCTCTTTCTGATACTCACTATTTCATCCCGGTCTTCCCATTCCACTTCTGAGAGATCTACACTGTTGTAGTTTGGCTTAGGCTTCAGTTTCTTTCCTTCTTTATACTGGTGTTCATTAAAAAAAAGAAAAGAAAAAAAGGAAAAAAAAATACCCAAGTAAGAGTCTAGGTAAGGTCCTAAACTAAACTTTAAAGAATTGAGATGTAATTTGAAATATAGAGGTGTTTCATTCGTTCTATGACTAAGAAGGCAGCTTTTGGGTGCAAGTGCCTTCTTGGTCCCATGCCACATACTTCTTTATTTGGCCGCTGGAGGGCTGGAAGAGTTGAAGTGAGAGAGGCTGATCCAGGAGCAAGGGACAGTCAGAAATACAGGTAAACTTGGAGGTAAAAACAGACCCTTCTTGGTGAGAATATTCTTCTAAACAGATCAGCACAATACACTTTCCTCCAGGAAATATTTTTTTTCAGTGCAGCTAACAGTGTAATCCCATTAACATTAATGATAACCAGCAGGAGGTCTTTTCTGATAGGAATTAGGCTTTTACCCCACTGACACAAAGGTAGGCTTTTCACCTAGGGCTAACACATGCAAGAGAGCTATTTCCCTGTAATCTAGGAGAAGGAAAAGATGAGAAGCAGACTAAGAGAGGCCAATTTCAGGTGGAGGATAAAGCAGCGCCCGTGCCTTGCCCCATCCTGAAAACACTATGCGTCCCTTCACATACTGATGCCTGTGATCTCCCTGTGTAAAGCTTCCTTTTGGAAGATAGCTACTGTGAAGCCCTGTGGTGGCACTGCCTCTTGCCACCAAGGCAAGAGGAAGCATATATCTGCAGGCAGGTGGATTTGTGGTGACAGGCATGTATATGAAATGTGAAATCATTGCATGCTTGGGTGTCTGAGTAATGAGGCCAGCAGAGTGCTTGCAGACAGATGTGCAGCCTGGAGCTCCAGGTGGCACCACGAGGGAGAAATGTTGTCCTTGTGTCCACTCTCTCAAGTCCCAGAGGGTCTTTGCAGCCTACTGGTCTCTCAATTGTATCTGACTTACCATGGCTCTAAGATCTGTGGACCCTGCTATCCTCAGATTCCCAAACTGCCCACACTACAGTTGTTGGGTAGCTATTACTAGGCTGCTACTCATGCTAAATCTTCTTGTAGGAGATATGCCCAGCAGTGAAACTTTGCATTGATGCAGATACATGTGCACCCACAGTACAGCAAGCACACACAAATACAGCTCTCACATGCAGGAGAACAGACAAGCAGGGTACTTTACACTTCATACATGTGTATCCAAATACACATCTTTGTATGTGGAATTGATTTCTCTGGCCCTCATGCTCCTGGCTGCCTATATATCAGAGCCTGGTAGCCTCCACAGCTCAGTAAAATATGAGAAATCAGGAGCATCCCTAAAAGCTGCTGTTTCTAAGTATGCAAAGGTTCTCAAATTCACAACTATACATACCAAAGGACGGAGGTCTGGATGTGAAAGGATGTACCCGTTGTTGGTGTTCAGAAAGGCATATCCATGGACACCCAGCTGGAGAAGGAAGTGTTACAATAATTAGTGTTTTAGCTATAAACACTGCTGTGTAATGGGTGCCACTGACACCCTGGCACCACAAGTATTCAGAAATATTTCCCTTTTAAAGGTATTGACTGGCAGAAAACAGGGCCCATCCCAAACCATTTATCTCCAGATCTCTGGCTGCTCTGTCTGAGCAGGCTGACTATGATGGGATGCATAAAAGGATGGGCAGGTTGCTGATCTGTGTACACATTCAGAAAAAGGTGCCTTCCTAGAGTATGACTGTCCTCGTGGACAATTACCATCCAGAGGCAGAATAAGCTCTCCACAACAGGCACAGCAGTGCTGCACATAAAATGGGCAAGGATGGGGAATGTTGTAAACAGTACAGAAACAGTGCTAACAGATCTGTATGCCAGTCACTACCTATGCAGAGCAGTGAGTGATCAAGTATTAATGTCACAGATGGCTTCCCTGGAAACCTGGTCAGTCTTCAGAGGAGCTTTGCATTATGTTTCAGTGTTGGCAAGACCAGATCCAGCCTAGGCCAGTTGTACAACTGTGTAGTTTTAAAATGCATTTTAAGGAATAGCACAAGCTAACAAGAGCAGGCACTGGTTTACCTGATCTGGAAGAGATCTTGAGAGAGCAATTGCTCAGATCAAGCCCATATATAATACAAATTCCAGCTAAACCCCAAGTTGCTAAAATCCTGCTGATAGCCTGCGCTTGCCAAAACAAGAGGTGCCTCAAGGAAAACAAGAATGGGTAAGGTTTCTGTCTTCAAAAAAATGTTGCAAATTTATATTCCTATACAATCCTGCAGGGATAAGAGTTGGGAAGTGGGGAGGCAAGTCATTTACAATCCGTCTGTGCTCTTTTGGAGGGAATGAATTCTGTGGTTCACACATCCCAGATCAAAACTTTGGACTCTACCTACGTGAAACAGTTTTTGCAGAGCACAGAGCTCAGCTCAGCATGGCAGGAGTGAAACGAAGGCATTGAATCAGGACTACAGCAAACTTCCTTGTTGGCCTATTAAAGCTGAAATTTCCCAGCCCGGTAAGCACGATCATAAACATATAGTCTCTCAAGGGCTGTAACTTTGGAGCTGGTCCTTTGTAATCCATATGCCAGGGGATTAAGCTGAGGATCCTAAGGTTTCCAAATTGGTCTAGAGTTGGAAGAGGTTCTGGGAAGTCACTTCCTGCCTCTGATGTAAGGACATCCTTCAGATAATTTTCCCTCCTTCCCTGTCACTGCTTGGAGGAAAGAACAGTGTCCTTCCTTGTCCCAGAAGAAAGACTTTTGTGACACGTAGCCTTTGAGTGACATGGTGGGAGTAGATGGTCTTACAGACAAAATAAACATCTATAAAAATTGAAACTCCTAGATAAGGTTTCCTTAGATCCAAACCAGCCAGGTTTTGGTGCTGAGTGTATGCACCCACCACTCAGTTCCTGGGTTGCCTGAAGGATTGTTTCCTATAGCTGTATATGAATGGTCTGCCCTGCATCCATGTCTGGAAGCACCACACAGATTCATGGCCTCTGACAGCGTTTTCGGTTCTGTGAGTCTTCAGCAGTTAGATTGTGGACAACTGCCTAACTGGTGGTAGTTGTCTGATAGGTACTAGGGAGAAACTGAAAACTGGAAATGATGGCTCAAATCGCCTGATTTGATGGTGGTCCTCAGATGTGCTTTGCTGTCTCCTGATGTGCAGACTGATTGAACAAAAGGTCACTGCACAGACATTACAGCAGAAACCAAACTAAACTGCATCTCGGGGGGTGCATGGGGGAGGAGGGCTCCTATGGATGAACGTGCTATTTTTACATATACTGAACATAGAGCTAATGGAAAGTTGTTGGACTAACAATTCTGGAAAGCAAATACTTTATTTAGGTACAGCACACGTGAATGAGAGCCAACTTCCCGTGCACTCTTCTGCCAAGAAATCTTCATGCTGATCTGGAGAAAGGAACCTCTGGGCACGGCAGAAAATTTGGCTCTCTGCAGTCCATTCAGTCCTCAGTTTTTCTGCTAAGTGAAACTGGTTTAATCCTTGCCAGCTGGTGTGGCAGCTTTTGTGCACTGAGAACTGGATATAAAACTTTAATTCTTCTGAGGTAGGCTGTCAGGTCTATATCAACTCCAAGGGATCTAGGTTAGTGACAATCAAGATGCAAACACTCCATGACCTGTTACCAATCTACTGGATCATCCAGTCCTTGTGTTTCTGAAGCAGCGTAAGAGCTTCTAATAGTGAATGATTTCCCATGTGCTATATAGAAATCACACATCATCACATCCAGCATCTCTTGCTTCACACTTATAGTTCTTCCTACAGGCAGAGGAATGATTTTTCAGTCATGCCCGTGGAAGAATGACTGGTGACTTTGCTGTGCAAGATAGCAAATCACTTTACCACAGTCTTACCTTATACCGTGGAGCAAGTTTTAACAACTCCCTCAGTGGTACATCAGAGCCCACCACACCCAGGAGAATGCCATGAGATCGCTTAAAAAACAAAGGAGAACCCGTTTTCAGAAGCAAGACCTGGGTAGTTTTCTACATGAATCCACATTATTGTGTTCCTATGAGTCTCTTCTGTATCCTCTCCAGGCCTGTGTGAATATGTTAATTGAAAACCAGCTAACATACCTTAAAAAAGCCTAAAGAGCTTGCTCCAGTTTTTATGAAAAGGAGTATTTCTACCTAGCACTAGTCAGCATCTTTAACTATGGCTCAGAAGTAGCATAAAATCACTGAAAACAAGTTTTGAGGGAAACCCCCTCAGTTTCAGTATATGTAAATATACAATAAGGACAAAGCAATCACGCAAAACAACATGGATCGGTTGATAGCTTGGGTCGATTAAACCAAATGCCAAATACAGAACTGTTAACCTAGGAAAATGGGGAACTGGTTGCTTAATAAGTGTCCAGAGAACATGATGGAAAAACGACACGCAGGATCTCACTGCAGCGCTGTGCTAATACAGGTTAAGGCCAGACTCAGGTAGAGAAGGCGAACAATTGTTTTTAGGGCTAGGAGAAGATACAAAAGGACACAGGCTTTTTAATCTGCAGAGAAAGTCATTATGGCAGGAAGGTGAGATCAGACAAATTGGAAGTGGAATTTAGACACCAGTTTTTACTGCAGAGTGAGAAACCATAATAGAGAGGTCAGGGCTGGACATCTTTCTTCAATGATGCTTTTGCCAAACACAGGTTATTCCGCTCATGAAAAACCATCTCTATGAAATGTAAAGGTCTGCAGTAAAAAGCACAGACTAGGAAAGGTAATGATCTCTTACAGCCTGAAACTTTATGGGTTTGTGAACGAGGCTCAGTTTGAAAACGGATGGGATAAAACAGGGGAAATATAATGTTCAAGGGGTATTTTGAAAAGATAGTATTCAAACTATCAATTTTGTTAGATAAATTGTCAGCTGCCCTTCCTGCCAGAGGTCTACCACAGTCTGTAATGTCTGGCTGTTCTTTCAGAGACCCATTGGCTTTAAAACCTTACAAGGGTCTGCTGTACCCTTTTCACCTTTGCTGGCTGAAGGAGAGGGAAGCCTGTGTTGCACTCACCGTCTCATTCTTTTTGCTGAAGACTGGCATAGCCACTGTTGTCATGAGCAACAGACTTTGAGCCTGAGATGCAAAGAGCTGCCACAGAAGAACGAGCCGTGTGTTAGCAAATGCAATACCACAGATAACCTGAATGAAAGGCATTGGAATTCCCAAAGACCCCTGATGTTAATTACAAGTAGCCACCTTCTTGCCTCCCACACCCCTCTAAAAACAGACAGCACTTTTCAATACTCTGTATCCAAGAGGATCGTGGGATGGATGCTTGCTCGTGAGGGGTGATGATGATGGGATGAATGCCAAAGAAGTGTGGTGAAGCAAGAAAAATGAAAGAGCTGCTACAGAAACCTGTAGAAGTGGTGACACAATTTATACGCACCACGCACTGGGAGCGTAGACATGAGCGCTTATACAACAAGTGTAAAAACCACCAAAACAAGGAGTACAGGATAGAAAAAAGCAACACAAATATGAGCAAAATCACAAACAAGATGTCATCTATATTGCAAACACATAAATACCACAAACAAGAAACACCAAAAGCAAATATTTAAAGGACTTGTTACATCTAAGCTTAGGAAAAACAGAGACAAATCATGATCCAAACAGATCATGGTGAGCTATCTCTGCAGGGGATACAGTACATGTACATATAATGGGGAACAGATACTCTCAGTCTGCAGAAGACAGATGCTCTAAAAGCACACATGAAAGGAGGTAAAAATGGCAAGTCACATGTGAAGGAATCTCCCAAACATGCCTAGCTATCAAAAGAAACTAATCCCTCAAAGCCATTAGCATTTCCCTTTCATCTCTTACTTGGTCAAGTAAGTAGTAAGGCAAGAAATGACCTTCTGTCTCCATTATTATACATGCTAGGAAGCACAACAGAGTGAGTCAATAATCTACAAAGTCACGTGAAGGAGACTTGAGCTTGATATCTTGAATTACTGGTCTGGATAATTCTTTGTGGAAACTTCCCATTCACAGCAACACGCACACTAACACACAGCAAGTAAACTTCTCCAGCACTTAGTGGATATATGGAGAAAGAGATAGAGTGAACTAAGCTACTGCACAACACAGACACCCCTATCTACTCTGAACCAACAGCGCAAGCACAGCTCTCCAGTACATCCATCACTTCCTCTCCTCTTCTTGCGAGTGTAAGAGGACTCCTCCAGTGCTGCATCCCCCACCCCCCTCCAGATGTACAGGCCAGCTGTGGCTGTGAGCACTGGCACTGACACACCAACTGGCACAAGGGAAACGGCACGCTCACAAAACACAGGGGTGCAGTTACCTCCTCAGACTGTGGCAGCTAGTGAGAGACATGGACGAACAGATGAATGAGTACATGAATGGAGGGGTGAACCAAAGATGGGAGAGGTTGGGGCAGAGGAAGAGAATAGCAAAACAAGCAGCAAGAGAAGAGATGCAGCAAGAAAAGAAATGCAACAAACAAGTCCCTGTGTCTGCCTTGGGAAGTGTAACACCGTACACGGGTGCCAGGGGTGGCATGCCTGCTGATAAAATAAACTTGCTGGGTTTAGCAGCATTTCTGGAGGTTTGCTTTGCACACTCATGTACCATGTCCTCAGCTCTCACTTGGCACAGCTCCTGCAGCAGAATACATTCCCATGTCACCCTCACTGAGCTAACGGGCCATGGCTGCAGCCTCAGTGGTCAGCCACAGCACAGAGGTGGGTGACGCACAGCCACAGAATAAGAATTGAAACTTTGGCAATGTAAAAAGGCATGGAGACAAAGGTTGAGGAACATCTTCTGTTTGGGGAAGTGCAGGGAAAGGCTCCTTCAGTGAAGGTTTACTCCTTTGTCCTTCCCTTCGCTCTTTTAAATTTCCAAGCTGCCTTGACAACACAACACTATAATAGCACTTGCTCGTGGTCCAAATCTCTTCGCATATGGCAAGCCTGAGACAAAGCAATCGGCATTGGGAGTGCTGACTGTCTGGTCCTTTGCCATGTGTCCTTTACCCACAGGGCTGAGTACAGGGCCACTGCAGTGACATTGGGACTTGCTAGCTCAAGGAAGGAAAGAGTGAGGCTGCTTCCCAAACTAAGATCTGTATCTTTGAGTGGCAACCAGTATACATTTAGCTACTGAGTTGGAGGAAATAAATCTCTGTGACCTATATCCTGAGCTGTAAATCTTTCCTGTGAATAATCCTTTAGATGGCAACCTGCTTTCACACAAGCACTACTTAAATCGTGCTGTACCTGTGTGATTAGTCCTGGGCTCCCTGGTCACTGCAGATTCAGACCTGAGCCTGCATACACATCTCAGCTCCAGGAGTGAGCAGAAAAGAAATACTGTCTCAGCTGTGCCAGAGCCCAGAAATTTCTATCAATCAACCAACTTCTGGTTTTACATAAATTTCAGGACTTATTTAAATTCTGATACACATAAGATATTTAGATGGGAATCTGGTACAAGTTATATGCCTAACATACTAGCTGGGTGTCTAATGCCTTTGCCAGTTTGGCCCATAGGCCCTACTGTTTGTTGACTTGAAGACTTGTGCTGTAAGTCCTTACCGCACTGTCCATATAGGCTTCAGTCCAAATAATGTCATGGTCGTGGTTGATGACCATGGGGCGGCTGAGGACATGCAGGTATTCCATCACGTTCTCCTGGACATCTGCCAGTGTGGAGATCTGAGTGTAGTAGCCTTCATGGAGAAACAGAGGTGTGAGTTACGCTGCTCACATGTCTTCAGTACTTTAAACGAGCGCCTGTGGAAAGCTAGAAAACTGGATGTCAAAGACTATATACCCAAATGGCTTAGCTGCCCTTTAAACAAAGTGCCTTGACATGCTTTGTATCCACAAGCTTCTGTGGACACGTTTCTGTGGAAATCTAGAGTTTCAAAGGATTGGCTCTGTTCTTCTGAAAATACCGGACCAATGCACCAGACCGGAGTCTGGATATCATGCCAAATAGATGTAAATGTTACTTTGGGTCTTAGGAAAATCCTAAGTGAAAACCCCCAACCACCAGTAATCAGGCTGCCTTTGTTCCTGAAGGCCAGACATATGCAAACAAAGTATTCCACCAGGCTACCCACTTATCCTGCCCAATTTTATACTAAGCCCAAACTCCCAAATTCTCTTCCAGACTTTTTCCAGCACTCTACTCTTTAGTCTGCCTAGCTTTACGTCCAAGGATAGTGACTACTTACATCTACCCATTGGAAGCAGAACCTAAAAGTGCAAGTTACCTATTTTCCTCTGCCCCTGCAGATGGACCCATGCCAGTCTAATACTACAACGAGGAGTACAGGGGAGGAATGTTTTCAAGTTATCAAAAGGTCCTTAAAACTATCTATCTGCTTAACCGGTTAGAAATGTTAACACAGTGTAATGTCACGATTCTTGCTTCTCACCACATGGAACGGATTGGTTGTACTTGGCATGGCACAGAGTATCTCTGATAGATGGAAAACATTACCATGTGAAAGGGCTTATGATCTGATAAGCTTTGTGATGTGGGAACAGATTTAGTGTGCTTGAAAACAAGGACTACAAGAGCTATACAATGTGCTGAAAGAGAAGAACCAAAATCAGTGAGCCTTGTGCAGAGCTCAAGTCAGGTAAGCGAGAATTCAAGTGCAAAGAGCACATTTTTGTTCTCTGGTTATTCAGGAGAATCCATTCTCACATTTTATGGTGAACCAACAGCACAGTGAATTCCCCGTCACTAATCTTAGGGCAGATCATGCAATCTGAAATCCAGGTTTTTGTTGCATATATCAAAAACTAAGAGCATTACATGTGATTCAGAGTGCTAATAGACAAATGTTTGAGCCTTGGACGTCTCCAGCTCACAGCCATTCTGCAGACTAGCAACTCTTGACTGTCAATTATTTTCAGTAGCAAATGCACCCATGCATTTCACAGTCTGCTGGAGCCACTGCTCAGACAGGAAAAGAGTCAATATACCTAGCTAGTCAGCTCCCAGCTTCAATCTTCCTTTCCTTTCCCTGTTTAAGCAGGATACTGGTGTAGCAAGCATTTCTGACTGTCACCATGCAGGCTGAGGCCAAGTCATGCCCAAACAGCTTTTCTTCTCCCCCCTCCTCTTCTTTTACCCTTGCAGAGTCTGTTAAGGCTAACTGGACTTTTTAACTGGCCCCAAATGTATAGAGGTGACTCACCTACTCTGAATGGATTTTCCCATTCATGCCATATTCAGAATATTGGGTTTGTGGTGGGATTAACAAGCTATTCTGGTACCTGAGTGAAATCATCGGCACACAAAGAGTTTGGCCAGGATATATGGGTTAACCTGCAGACCTCATGAAAAATGCTGTTAAATCTTTAAAGAAGAGATATTATCTTTGTATCTCAACCAAAAGATGCCACAGGCTTTCTGACAGAGTTTTAGACAGATTGTCAAAAGCCAGCAAGGGGGACACAATAAGCACAGGGACTTAGGTGGACTACAGCCAGCATGAATCTCGGTCATAGTGTCCCTTGGCACCGTGACAGGAAAATGTGGTGGCTCAGCACGGAGGACTTGTGTTAGTTGGACACAGTCACTCTGAACACGGACTACCAGGGTCTGCTTTTTCCTTAGGCTGATTTCCAACCAAGGGTTCCTGGGCCCCAGGCTGTAGTGGCTGAGCCGTACAGGAGTCCAGGGCCCTGTGGGTGCAGTCCGTGTGTGATACACATGATGGGGGTCAGGGAACTGTTCCCATACAGCACCTTTGTTGTTGCAGGCGATCCATTTCACATTGGGGGCAAAAGTGACCTCCCGTCCAATGAGGTAAGTGAAAACCCGGACCTGGGAACAGGAATGCAAAGATAGAATTAGGCTGCAATGTGCTAACAAAACCAAATGGCTGAGGTTTAGCATCCTGCTATGGACTAGTGTGAATGCTTATTTGTGGTGCATAGCAATAGCCCTGCCTTCACACAGAGACAGGAGCCTCTTGCTCCATTTGTTTTGCATTTTGTGGGCTGGAACTTGATTTCCATTTACAATAAGCCCAGAAAGCCAAGTAGCACCCGAGGTCATCTGAATAACAAGGCAGAAGTGCAAATTCTGTTTGATTTTATGATAGCAGCTCTGCCAGGCACTCAGCTACCACATGCGGAGAGGTTTATAGCTCACAGGAATCCTTTACCCAGGGGAACAGCTGGCTGCATGAATCATTTAGAGAAAGCTTCACCATTTCTCCTGTGTTTGACCAACAACAAAAGAGCCAATCCTGAAATAAACTGCTTTAACAGCCGTGTGCTCTGGTCTCTCACTGGGCTGCTTCTCTCCCTTTGTGCATTGCTGCTGTCTGGGATGAGGTAAGCAAATAAATCAGGAGGGTTTAGGATGAACCCTGCTCTATTCTTCTTTCACAGTCTGCTTTGCTAGGACAAGCCTGTAATCACAAGCCCCAAGGTAAACAGGGCTGTAAGACACCTAGAGAGTTTGTCTGGGCCATTCTTTTGCATACTGTAAGAACTGGTAATAGCCAAACCTTTCCCAAACAGCACCAATTATAAACAGTCTTGGATGGGATTAAAACACCTTTTTTTAAAAAATTATTTTGAAGTACTCAGCTTAGTCTTTATCATTTTATCAGGAGAATGTTTTGATTGTCACACCTTTAGAAATCAAAGTGTATGAAAATACAGTAAATCTTCACTGACCTATAGCTACCCATTTGTGATCCTACCACCTCTAAAACCACTGCAGCAAGCTCCTGCCTGGCTGCTTTGCTTTGTGTTTACAGCTGGATGCAGGTAGGTTTCGAAGGATGTGAATGCTCAGCTCTGCCTGACATCCTGGCTCATGCTCTTCCATTCCCACCACAGCAGGATAGCACCTTCCCTTGCCCTTTCCATTTAGCACTTCCCAGACAAACCTTCCGATCTGGCCAGTTGTACTTTTCAAACACAGCTTCATAATCCTCCACTGCTCCGTCTGTGATCAGCATGATAGCTTGGTTACACAAGCCTCCTTGACCAGCCTCTCTGAACTGCAAACACAGAGGAGGAGCATTAGTTACTTCAGTATGTGCTGTTTCTGTGTAACTGCAGCGTATTTGTTCATGGTGAGCCAGATCCTGACTTTCCTTTGTAAACCTCACACTGTGCTCAGAAAGAGCTCTGCTTAAATAAAGACTGTGTTTGTATGCTGCATATAATTGTTTTATTTATACAGCCCTACCTAGCACAAGTAGACACAGGAGACTCTACAGAAGTAAAATAACGAGGAAGTAAGTGCTGTGGCGGAAGGGTGCGATTCCCTGCTGCCTCACATCTTACAGTCGCATTCGTTTATGCAAACAACCATAGGCTGACCGTAAACACTGCAATTCTGATTTGACAGCAATAACTGTCACTTTTTATGGCAGAAAGCATGACAGGAGGAGGAAATCAGACTCATTATTTCAGGGCAAATCCATCAATCTGCCGAAAAACAGCAGAGAAAGGCAGGAGCATGCGAAAAAAAAAGAGCATTGCTGCCGTCAGTGCTGAAATAGGTTATTAATGTGCCAGATAAAAAGGCCATACACTACAATGACAGATGACCTGTTATCTGTGCATAAGTGATATTTAAGGTAGAGTGGAGGTATTCTGGGACTTCGATACAAACATTGATGTGCTCCCAAGAACACATGAAGAGGTGTTGAACGGGCACTGAAAAAGCCAGACCCTGCCTGTTCAGCCAGGAAAAACAGCCTTTAAGTACTGCTTATCTCCTGCTCCTGCCTGTAGAGCCATTTGCCTCTTGGTTCTCTAGAGCCGGTGTACCTGAAAGCACAAGTGTTTTATGCAGCACCAACACAGGTATTGAATTAGAAGTCACCAGAGAAGCTAGTAGAGGCTATCAAAGCACAGAACACACAGCTACTTTGCTGCGGCTCCTAGCTCAGTGTCAGCATGTGCTTCTCCCTGCAGAGCATCTCACTGCTTCTGAGTATGGAAAAGTCTAATCAGCAAAGGATACAGAAACTGATGCAGAGTAAAAAAATATGGAAAGAGCAAGATACAACAGCTCTGCACACAAGATTAATGAGAGGCAATGGCATGAGATGGAGAGCATATGGAAGACTAACTGAAGGGTGACTAATGTTATATCAAACACAGCAGCAATTTTAAACTGGAGAGGGTAGTTATATCTTATAAACAAGGAAAAAGGTATCCAAGTGGCGAGACTAATTGCATAAAATGAAAGCAAGCACTGGGTGGGAGGGCAAGAGCACAGGATGCAAACTAGGACTTTATAGATGTTTTAGGGTTCAATTAACAAGTCCCTTCTGGTTTGGTAATACTTTGTTAGGACAGAAAGCAAATGTCTTTACTAACACAGATGGTATTGTGGTTCCACTGCAGATTAACAACATACCTGGTGCTAACATCACCATAATGTCTCCTTCCACCACTATTTATGTTATCAGTTCCATCTCCTTCAAGATCACTCTTAATATCACTGAAGTACCTGTTACTCTACTGCAGTAGACATGGATTCAACAGCTTCTGAATGACCACATGTGTGAACCCATTTCTCCCTGTTTCATGTATCACTGACCAGAATAGGTACAAGTGATCATGAGAGAGAAGGGGGGTGTAATAAGGTCATTCCTAACTAGCTGTTCTTAAGCAAAACATGTGTGTGAATTACTGAATCAGGAAGAGGTAGTTGGACATGCTCTGCCTCTTTTGTGTCACCACAGCAGCGCATTGAGAGGGGAGATAGAGTGTACATCTGTTGCTGTGGTCATGCCAACCCAACAGTAGGGACCTCCCATGTCTTTCCCTACAGTCCCTAAGATCTGACATTTCCAGTCATCCAAAAACCTTCTACACTTTGTTCTATAAAAAAAGCCTATCAGTGCCAGCTAGAGGGTAATTGGAGCTCCAGAATGAGTCAGAACACGTGTCCCCCCCTTCAGCAAGGAGACTCAGGGCAAAGGCTGAGGATGAACAACAGGAACAAACATAGGATGTGCTTAGGTGCAAACAAAAGGGGAAAAGCAGTTGATAGCTGCATAGGATTCTGCTGCAGATCATCAGGTAGGAAAAAGACAAGGAGTCTCAAGTGAGTTATTTCTAGGACAGAAATCCATTATGTGCAGATTATCAGAGAGCAAGGCTAGTGTGAGCATCCATTAAGGAGGCATAGGGTTATGATGGTGCAGGAGATGCTGTCAGAATCACAGAATCACAGATCTGTGAACCTTGTAGTAATAAAAGCAGCTTATTCCAGTCTGTTGCAATCTACAACATATTTTGTTTAGACAGTTGTTAAATTAACACTTAATTAAGGTCATCCACCATTTCAAACTACTTAAGATCTCTCTTCACGTAGCTTACTTCAGATCTCATAATACTCAGATACTGAGAAATTAGATGCTGTATCAGAACCAGCAATCTCCTAATTACAGGAGTAGATGGTATTTTCAACAGGAAAAATGAGATCATCAGTGTCATAGAAATAGAGATTAAAAAGACAGATTTAGAAAACAAATGAACAAGAGGTAATCCCTGGCTTTTAGGTCCTTTTGTGGCTGGCTGCAGCTGTAGCAAATGATCTGACAGCATTCACATCAGGCTCTGAGCATAATTCCCTGCTCTGACTGAAACCCCAGGAGCATGAAAGAAGGGGAGAATGGGAACAAGATGTCTGCAGAACAGGTGCCTGAACGGGTGTGGGCTAGAGCTGCAGTCAGCGAATAAGAGATGAAGCTATGTATTCTCCCATATAACTTTGGTTGTATTACCAGGAGTAGCAGGCATGATCTAATTAATTCAGGGTCAGAGTCTCCTATACTCCCTTGTTTGCTCACTGTCATTTACTTTGCAGTTATACCCAGGCACAAGAGTTACCAGTGAAGCAATAAGAACATCAGCATAGCTCAGTGATGCACAGGCACGCATGCGGATCATACACTTCAGGCCGGATGACTGAGCAGCCCCTCTTCATCTCCTTCTGCCCCATTTTTATACAGACCTGCCTCCAGAGAGGCCTCTGGAATTACCGAAAATTCAGGCTTAGTGGAAAGTGTTTCATGGGTAGAAAATTAGCTGAAGAGAAGGAAGCAGAAAGCTAGTGAAGAACAAATGAGAGATTGCATTAAGCAAAATGGCATAAACCGGTAAACAGGAAATCCTGAGCTTTGCATATCCTGAAAACTAAGCTGCAGAATCTGGGTCTGTAAAAATGCAAGTGGAATCAAGACAAGATTTACAAATGTTCAGAGAAGAAACAAGAAAGGGAGTAAAAGGAGTATGTTGCCAGATGATAAAAAACAGAGGGAAATGGTCAGGCAGAGATGCTTTATAGCCATCATACTTCATCATCAAAAGGACAATATTGTAATGGCTGCACACACACTGAGGTGATAAGAAACAAAGAAAAGAATGAATGAATTGCAGGCAGGGTCACAAAGCGGTAGGGTTAAAGCAAAAGTTAATTGAAAGCATTTGAATAATCTCTGCTCAGCAGGAAGGGAAAGAATTGCAGAAGGTGTTGCTGAACTACTTGCCTCGTGAGCCGAGACCTGACTGGGACTGAGATCCCAAAAGACAAAGTGGGAATCAATAGAAAACATGTGTTACAAGAAGGGAATAAATTAGGTGGGTAAATTGTCCTTAAGCATTTAACACATTGCTAGAAAGATTAGTAACATGGTCCTCTTGTGAGTGTGCAAATTAAATGCTTCCCCACACAGGTGGGGGATAAGAGGCCACAAACTCCTTTGCTTACTCCCATAAGCAGATGGGCTCATTCTTTTCATGACACCAGTTTACTCAAGTTACATCATTTTACATCGCGCTGAAGTCCAGTTTTTTACCTGTTTCACCACTTTTTTTTCACCTATTGCCATTTTTGAGTGACCTACTCATAAGCAACTTCAAAATCTATGTTATTTCTGAGTTCAACTGCCAGTCAAGGTACAAATTAAACCAGCTTGCCATTAAGAGGAGGCATCAGTCCCAGGTGACCTCAGAGAGCAAAACTGGGGGTTTCTTTTCCTCCACAGAGTCAGAAACCATCAGCTTTCAAAATACCTACTTAGTCTGAGAATTACCCTGAGAAAGGAGGAGCCATAAGAGTCACAGATTTTGTATAACTTAATCCTAATTCTATTCTTATATAACAAATATATGAATATATTTATATCACTCTCTCAGGCTTAGGGCTGTGTTTGCATATGTATATATGTACACACATCTTTGGCATGCCTATAGAAATATATAAGTATCTTTACAATTGATGTAGATTGGAAAGGATAGTCAGAGGCTCAAATACAGAACAGGAGGCTGAATACTGGCTAGAGAGGAATACCGCAGAGGCGGATCAGCCGTATAGGAATTAACAATGTGACAGTGTCTGAAGAAACGTAGCTGTTGTTTTACGTTGTGTTAAGAGGACTGTGGTGTGTAAAACAAGGAAGGTGATTATTCTGCTCTGCTTAGCACTTGATAGCTCTCAGCTGCAGCACTTACACACTGTTGGGAGGATGGTGTTTCAGGGAAGGCAGCCTAGAAGCAGCCGTGAGCAGAGCAGCGGCCAGAACAAAGGGGTATAAATCCTACAAGAAAAGGGTGAGAGGAGAGGACGTGCCAGGCTTGTTGAAAGAAGGAGAAGACAGTGGTGAGAGAGACTAAAACTTGATAAACAAGGAAGGAGCTCACTTGACAGAACTTTGAAGCACTTTATGAATCTATGCCTCAGACCACAGTACTCCTGGCACGCATGTTTTATTGAAACCACTTGGTGTGTGGCTAAACTGAAATAGAGAGTTTAAGTGGTTTATTGAGCATGGCTGAGAGGGGCAGGGGAGGCTCTGGCTAACTGTTCTCCTGAAGCTATTCTGCAGATTGCGTCACAGATTAAAATATACCCTGTCTACCCCAGAACAGAATGGAGGAAAACAAAGACGGTGAGAGATTGTGCTCTTCTGCAGCCCCTCTCTGCTACTCATACCTCACTGAGGAGGTCCCTATGGGCTATTAATTCTACGAGCAATTGGACTGAGGAAAATTACCAGGGACATTTTGTAATCACTTTCATTACAGATATTATTACTGGTTGTGTCTGTTGTAATCAGCAAAGCCTGTTTCATCAGTGTGATGTAGCAATTTTCATTTTCATTCTCTTGCGTATGCTCCTGTGAACAATAACAGGGCAGTCTGTGAGTAACAGCTATGACTACAAGCTTAGAATGTCAATGTTGTCTGATGGGAGGGGGGTGGCCAATTCCACCAAAATTCCCCTTTCTTCTATCTGCGTGGCTGCAGCAGCACAGATTTGTTTCAGGGCACACTGATGGAAACCATTTTCCTTTCCTATTACTGATACAGAACTAGGAATATCTTAAGATTTCAGACAGCCTATGAAGTATAAGAGCACTTGGCAGGTGATACCCTTTTGCCTTAAGCTGTGATGCTTGCTGAGCCTGGGGTCCTCCAGCTGGTGGTATCAAGATACTCTCTAGGTGATCCCTTAAATAGGGAAGCTGAAGTTTGCGGAAGGCTGTTCTAGGACAGCAGACATGGTTCTGTACTTGCATGCCTATGTATGTGCACGATGCTGCTTGTGCACTGAGACATCACCTCTGTCTCTTCTGAGTGTCATCAGGCAGACAGAAGTCCTGGAATGAAGTTGCAAAGTGCTATGTTAGATGTTAAGAAATATTTTTTTCCTCTGATGGAAAAATTGTTTAAATATTGTGATTTATATCTATATGGGCTCTGGATCTTTGTTTTTAAAGTTCAAGTTAATTTTGTCATAAAGTTCAAAGCCACATGTAGATAAATCTAGCAGGCCTCTAGTCCATACAGTTGTTCTAGGTTTATATCATTACTGCTTCTTTGGTCATCTCAACTATCTTCCTCCAGAGATGTAGAAGCATTACTACTAGGAGTGCTGCCAGCCTATGACTGCAATGCCAAGGTTACACCACACTCTTCTCAAGTTGCCATTAATTCTACTATGCTTCTGTAACCACTGGCAAGTCAGCTCAGCTGCCACCATCCCTGGGTTCAACTCTGATCATAAATCAGAGTTGGCATAAATCAGGAACAGCGTTACCATACCCAACAACAAACTTAAACCTTCAATTTGTAAAATAAGTAAGACAGGAGAATGCTTCCCAGGGTGTCAATACCTCGAGCACATTACTTTTAACATCAATATCATCGTTGTGGCCACTAGCATCATACTGTGTACATATTTTTGTTAGCCCCAAAGGCATTGGCATCTTTAGACCAACCACACTATACACAGGGCTACAAGGAGGTGGGGGTGTTCAGGTGGTTCTCTGTCCTTTTTTGTTAACCTTCCTTAAGAAACAGAGTTAAATTTCAGGTTGACCTCCAGGCTACTGAAGTCACAATTGTTCACATAAGGCAATGAATCATTTACGATTCTTATCACAGGACATGATCAGACTGACTGATTAATTCTTCTTGTACCTGTGATTTTTTCCCCAAGCACTGACACTCAAAGTGACATTGAAATAAACCTGAAGCCTGAGAATAATCTTTCACATCTTCATCATCATCTACTTATCAAGGCTCACATTGTAATAACATTACTTATGACTAGAACTGTCACCCTCAGCTGATCAGTTATATTTTATGGCCACCATCTATAACCAAGGTGCCTGAGCAATGCCCAGTTGTGTGGCTCATTAAGGAAGCACTCAGGAGGCTACAGCCTTGAAGGGATAGGCAGCTTCAAGGCACCATGCACAAACTGACACTTCCAAAGTACAGGGTCACCCCTGCACACCGCCTGTCATGAAGTTAGGGACTGTAAGATCAGCTTATGCCACCGCCTCCTTACCTCACCGTGAAGGGTGTGCTAAGTCATAAGATGCAGAGGGGAAAGTAGGGGTGGGCAGGGACACTTGTGCCCAATGCATGCAGCAGCACTGACTCTTACCTCCCTCAGTATTTTGAAGGACTCTGTCAAAGCCTTGTTCACAGTGCCGACTCCTTTTGCCTGCAGTTCATCCACCAGCTGCTTGAAGTGCTGGCAAGAAGAGGGGAAAAAGGCAGCAATGAGTTGCAGGCAGGGTGTTTTCTTCAGCAGGGGGAGGAAAGGGTAACCTGGAAAAATCTGTGCTTTGGGCTCCTGATCCTTCACCTGGCAGGGCAGTGCAGCACTGTGATGGGTGGAGGCGGGAAAGTCAAGTGGCGGTTCCATTGGCAGTGCCATCATTGTTGCACCATTGCCTAAGCAGCCAGAGCAGGACTGCATTTCACAGTCTATGTGCTGCAAACCATGGGCAGTCCATGAAACATCATGCAAGGGACAAAAATATTAGAAATCAGACTTTCCTTTGCCTACTCCTTCAGGAAAACAAACAAACAAAGCAAAACATTCCTGTGCATGCAAGAGCAGCAGGATTGGGGAAAAAGAAAAAAAATCAGTGCTCATCCACTACTTAAGAGGCATTGATTTGGTTGTAAATGAAACCCTCAGAGAGTGCTGTCTGCAACATAGCATCAAAAATGCTTGGGGATCCTTTGTGAAATGCTGCAGGAGACATCACCCTCTGGAGTCATACTCAGACTCAGGACTAAGCTGGGAAAGAAATCTGGAGAGAAGTCAGGTTGTTGAAGACATGGAAGGATGTGATGCATCTGTGGTATTAGTATAAAGAAAAGGGAATTAAAGAAAACCAAACAGTAAGAAATGCTAAAGATACGAATCAGCCCAGAGGGCTGTGGAACAGCTGGGTGCAGGCTGACCACTGCAGGGCTGCTGAGCCCTCCTGGATAAGAGCAACAAACCCCCTCATCAGAGAAAGCTTGCTGGCAGCCCAGCCTGGCAAAGGATCAGGCCAGGCTGAGAACACATATACCAGAAAAGGGCTGATCTTTCTCTTTTGAGGGCTGAGGATGTGAGGTTTCAAAGGTGGAGGTGCTTTTCCCTCTGCAAGCTGTTCTTGCACAGCAGTCTGGGCTGGGTCCAGTCAGGCTCTGGCAGTAGTGGTGGTGCATCCCTTGTGGCACAGGGAAGCTGGTTGCTGCTGGTTAGCTAGCCAGCTGACCCCATGTTACAGTGGCTTTGTGTAAGCAAAGGTGAACCACAGAGCCAGCACACACCACTGAACTGGTGCTTGTTTCTGAAATGCAACCCCACATGTTTCTGGGAGATGGTTGTTTTTCCCCCTGGAGTTTCATGTCACAGCATCTTAACCTTGTGTACTTCTTACCTTAAGAGAGCTACCCGAATAACATAGATAGGAGCCTGGTACTCACCTCTCTGTTATCTCTGTCTGCTTGGACCAGGATACCCTTAAAACAGGGTTCAATAAAATGAACATAATCATTATACTGCGAAGAGAAAGTGAAAAGAAAGGGGTTGTAATTGGAGAAAACTGGGTTCATGTCCTGGGTGGATGTTCAGAAAACAGTATGGAACATTATGCCATTTTATACACATTTCCCTTAAGCATTGTTTGCAGTAATCATGCAAACTGTAACTTTGACAAATCTCAATCTGTTTGAATAATGCATTAATTATGGTGTTTTGCTGAGTTCTATTTGGGCATATCTACAGATACAAAATTGCTTTTTTTCCACTCACACTGTAGAGATTTCTTCCATGCTCTATTAACTTATGCCCTCGGCCTTGCTTCTGGCACTATTTGCACATATTTTTGAGTTCTGGACACTTTGCAAGTCCCCTGTCAAACTTCGCAAGTCATTTTGTATCCTAATGTCTGATGCCTCTGGTGCACGGCTGAATGACAACATATCAAGTTACCACATACCCACCAAATTGTGATAATTAGTGGGGTATATTCTTCTAGCCTGCTACATATGCGAGGTAAACCACACCAGTATAAACCTTTCCCTGCGAGGTTCAGAAGAGCATCATTCCTAAAAGCATGGCTAAGAGGCTGCTAATGCTCAGGCTTAGGAGCTTAGGTCAGGCTATAATGTGTCTGAGTTGGTAGGTTCTTGGTGTGGGTACAGTAAAGGAATATATATTATATGCTCTTTCTGGGATTGTTTTGATGAACAGATGATATTTCAAACTCTTTAATGGCTTGCCTCCATTTTTCTGCCAACACTGTTCACTCTTCCAACTATCCAGCCATATAAAGACAGATCTTTACTGGAGTTTCTAAGTAACTTACACAATAACAAGCTATTGACAAAAAGTAGACTGTATATCTCAGTGACTGTGCCCTGGCAAGCTTTTATAGAAAGGAGCCCAGGGAAAGAGGTGGTGTTTGAATTAGTTTTTAAAATTAGGAGACAGGCAGCTCTTTGGCTTTAGCCTGGCACCAAATCTCCTGGTCCTGGCCTGGGTCATGGAAAAGCTTTGCTTTCTGTGGTCAGTGGTGCTGGTTCTCTATGGGTAACCAGCACATCCTCAACCTGTCCAGGGCTCAAAAAGGGAGATAGTAACACTGAAGCAACCTGACCAGGCTCCATGCAGACCTGTGCCAGTTGAACTAGATTGCAGCCTAGCAGGATTCTGGTGCACAAAAAGGCATATGCTGGTAATTTTCTAGCCTGGAAACACTATCCTGAGGCTGGAGCCCAACACAGTATTACACTATGCTACGCTAGGTGAATTTATTAGCTCTAGTGTCTTTCTACACCACTTTACCTATTGCACTCACATCCCTAAGTAAGCAAAAAGATGCAGCTGACATCCTTCACGGAGCGGGGGAGATGACTTAGCAGCCACCCTGCTGACCACACGAAGCCAGCTTCCCAAAGGTAATTGGTTTTAATCCACCATACATAGGTACTAAGTGTTGTAGTTACACCACTGTAATGCCTATAGTTTGCTAAGGGGACTGAAAAGCTGGCATAATGCACAAGGAAGACAAGTTATCACTGAAAATGAGACATACTTACTGCAATGATGTTGACAAAGTCATTTTCTCCCAGAGTATCTAATATGGTGGTAATGGTGTGTTTGGCAATGGTCATCCGCAGGCCCTTCATGCTCCCACTGACGTCCACAATGATGACAATGTCCTTGGGAGAGGTGGCTGCTTGGATGTACCTTTTATAAAAAGAAGAATACAAGGAAGCAGGGTGAGTGTACGAAGAGGAGGAATGCTGAGCATGCTGCTGTTGCGTGATGCTAGAGGCAGCAAAATGAGTGCCACGATCACGGCTACTCAGCAGGGTCAGGCTGGGCATCCGATGGGTCCCTTCCTACCAGCATGCCTCTCCCACCAGCCCCAACATCTCACTTCCCACATTGGCAAGTGCTGGGCCTGCTGCAGATGTATGTCCACATACAGCTAATAGTGACAATTGCTAAAGCCTCCTTTAACCATGCTAAATAGACCAAATAAACACCTCACATCTCTGGAGTCTAAACAGCCCCATTCCTCCAGTCACAGAATTATAAGGAGGATGGGACAGAGGAAGGACAAACCAGTGGCAATTTTCATGTGGCACATGTTAGATGCCATAAGGAAAGCTGGAACTGACAGGTGGTAAAGCTTCCTAACCTGCCACTGCCTTCACTTATGTACCCCTCATCTCTTGCAGAAGCAGCATGGGGCAGTAGCTGCTGATCAGGAACTCACCAAGGTGTCACTTTGGAAAAGAGGGGGAGAGGAAGACTGAAAAGTGCTTTGACCAAGTCTCTCCAAAACTCTTACCAGCCACGATTCCTGCAGTCAAAGGAGATGACTCCGTTCTCATCTGGTAACCACTTTATTCCTGAAGGGAACAAAAGGAGCAATCAACACACACAGACAGGCAGGCATCTGCTCTCCACTCCCCAGAGAACTTCTGCTGTTCACTGCTGAGACACAGCTACCCCATGGGGCACACAAGTCTGGCCAGCAGCAGCAGTGGCCATTCTGTAGAAATACAAGCAGAGCTACATAGATACCTATTTAGAAACGTACCTAGATACAGTCTTTTAGATGATGGGGAGCAGTTGCACTTAGTTTGAGCTTTTTGCCACTTTGATGCAGTTCTCAACATCTTTTTCTCCCCAGCAGTGGTTGAGAGCATAAAAACGCAGCAGCAGTGACAGGGACATGTCCCATATTCCCTGCTCTGTTCACAGTCATCTCTACTTCCCCCGTCTGCAACACGTGACAGGTCACAGAACAAGGGCATGCAGCCATCTGATGAAGGGGTCACCAGGCCAGGCTACAGCTGTGGAGGGTCCTGTGGGCTCCTGCAAGCACAGGCCCTCCCCTCTTGCTCCATGACCTTACATGCAGCTCTCAGCTCGTGTGTGGATAGCAAGTCAGACTGGCAGCTGCATCTGCCACATGTGGATGGAGAGGGGCTATGGCTGCTATTAAAAACCACAGGGAAGCATGAAGCAGTGAGCCCTCCTGCAGCATCCACACCCCACCTGAGAGATGGGTGCTGCCATGGTGTTTTGTGAGCTTTTTGGAGAACCTGTAAGCAGCCTTCTCTGGGATTTCAAGGGCAAAATGCCTGGGGGACTGGTTCATGTAGGAAAAGCGCCTGCCATGAACGCTATTCCTTCATCCTAAGTGGCAGCAGCCCATGCACTGAGTATTTTTCTCACTGCACCCTGCCCATCATGGGGCCACGCTGCCCTCAGCCTTCCCAGATTGAGCTCTTCCATGGCATGGACCTTGTCTTGCAAGACTATTGCATTGCACTGAAAGAGCAAAGCTGATCTCTGCTCTTTTACCTGGGTAGAGCCTAAAGAATCCAGTGGAGCTGCCAAAGTACTGCCAGGTCAGTGTGGGATCCCTTTCAAAGTTGTCCACGAAAATAGGATTCAGGGCTTCTGACATGTAAACACCATTCAGGATGTCTGGGTCTGTGATGAAAGAATAGAAAATGGGGAAAAAAGTGCAAAAGAGGATAGGTCACCCACCACCTTCAATAGAGGAGAGAGATGAGAACAAAAGCAATCCCAGGAGGCATGCAGCCTTGTCCAAAGCTTTGACAATGGGCAGGGAATTGGATGCATCATTCCAGTAAATCCTGGAGGCCAGGTCACCACTGGCAGCTACAAGTGATCTCAACTTGGTCACACACTATTATCCCTGTTTCTGGTTCCATCCTTGTCTGCCCTTGGACATTACACCCGGTTGGAAGAGGGCTCCGAGAAACCCAGAAAACCAGCACTGTGCTGAGCACAACTGGCCACACAGCACAGGCAGGGCTCGGGAGTGTTTATGTTAGCTGTAACTACCTAGGACAGAGAGCTCTAGGATTTCATGCCATTTCTCTCTCCTCTTTTCCCCAACAATTCTTTCTTCTCTTCCTCTTTCTTTCACAAAGCCTGAGCTGTCCTCCCTTGCCCCTGATCTCATCAGAATCAATAGCAAGTTGCAGGCTTGCAAGAATTCATAAGAGACAATGTATATTTGGTGTCTGTGCTGACTCATTGCCTCAGGAGACCAAACAGAGCAGCAGCAATAGAAACAGGGAATTATGAGGCTAGTCATTGTAGGATTAAGTGTATTAATGTTGAAAGGGATGAGGCTTTGACCTACCACTTCCTGTTTAGTCACTTTACTAATGGCAGTTTTGGTCAAAATAGGGGAAAATTGAACTGTGACTCCCCCAGGGATGAGGCCAAAGGAACTCGTGCATGAAGGGAGTCAGAAGAGCTGTGGAGAGCCAGGCTTGCTGCAATTTGCAAGAGAGGGAGTGAGTACTGCCAAGCACTGGTCCCGGCATGAGCCGTGGGCATCGAATGGCTCCATCTCCTCCTCCTCCATCTCCTGCCCATTCTCCAGCCATAGCAGTTGGATGGTTTGTGCCAAGCTGTAGAGGCAAGAAATCAGCTAGCTGAGCAGTGCCCCTCTCCTGTCTCTGACAGCATCCATTTGGCCACCTTTTCCTGTATGCTGCTCTAGGCAGCAGCCTACTTTGTGTAGCTGCCCAAAGCCAGCTCTGCTGGTGGCTCTATTGTGAGCAAGATTTTAGTGTCTGGGACTGTCAGACCAGATGGAACTAATTGAAAATCATGGGAGAAATAGAACTCCCTCTATTGTCCCTCTAAATAATGTAACAGTTGTGAGCACAGTCACCAGCGCCTGCCCTGTCTGGTCCTGAAGGTTGTAAATGAGAGAAGTAATGGCACCTTTTTTTCTTGCCAAAATGTACGCAAGGGGAAGAGCTGATGGGGAGGCAGGGAAGGAGCCAGTTCAGGCAGCTTCAAGTGGTGGCCAAAAGGAGCAGTAAACTTAGAACGATCATAGCTGGTGTCTCATCCCGCAGATTTGGCAGTGTGCTGACCAGCCTGGAGATGGAGTGGCTTCTGGTGTGTAGCTAGAGTGGAAGATGTGTGGGAGGAGAGGACACAGTCTGGGCACAGATGAGGCCACATAAGCCTCAGTGCCTTCCTGGGCTTCTGCAGCTGCTAAAGTGCCAAAAGCTCATTGAGTAAAATAACCCAGAATGGTCATGTCCTTCTAGCAGTTGTTAATTACCCTGCCCTGGGAGGGGAGTTAGAACTAAATGATCTTTAAGGTCTCTTCCAACCCAAACCATTTTGTGACTTTATGATTCTACCCCCAGTCCCTCCGGGTATGCTCATTAGGAGTTAAAAGTGTCCCTGTGAGCTGTTAGTGCCCCATAACACAAAGTTACTTGGGATCTAAAATCTCAGCTAAAATCAGCGAGATCCTCAACACCTGAAGACCTTGATAGATCTGACCCTTTGTATGGAGTGACGATTGCCAATAAATTCACATCACTGTGTTTCATAGCATCTTTGGTTGGAGAGATGAACCCTAGGAGACTATACTGCCTGCCTAAGATGAAGAACTGTCCATCATCAGAGGTCTTTCAAGAGCAGATTATACCTAAGCCCTGTCACAGTGACAAACTACAGCACAGACATAGCCATGCCTTGGGACAATATCTTTCCAGCCCTGTTTTCTTTTCTGTCAGTTGTGGGGTTTTTAATATTCCCATCTTTTCTTTCAGTATTATTACTGTTGTTTCCACAGCAACCTACTAGTAGTGAGAAAGTAGAGGCCATTACCTTTGTTGTAGACGTTGGTGGGGAGCTGGATATCACTGTATGTTGTGTTCACCAGCAGGTTATTGAAATGCTCATTTGGCTCCAAAATGAATTCATCTCCAAGCTCTACATAATTGTCATTTTCATCCTTATCATTAATCAGGAGAGAGTTATAGTAATCAAACTGTTGATGAAGACAATGGAAGAGAGAAAGGCAACAAGAGAGAATAAGACAGACTATCACCAGTACTGCCTGAAAAAAACTCAAAACCTCTTTAAAACATAGTGACACCTGAAGAATTTGGGCTTCAAATAGGATCAAGATGAGCAGCAAACAACAGCCATTACCAACTGAAAATTGTCAAGCTGCCCAAATGATGGTTTCTGACCAGTTTCTCACTGTCAGGTGCCCACATGACTGAAAGCATGGTCACAACCAGCAGCAGAAGAGCCACCTGAGAGCAAAGAGACAGAGTGGTGGATTCCTGTGGTCCCTCACAGGTATTTAAGTGACTAGCCAAAGAGATGGAGTGCCTCACTGGGTCTGCCTCCCAGGCTTGCTACAGGGCATGCCAATCCAGACCTTACTTGTTCTGTCTCTACAGCTGTCATTTACTAGAGTGAACTGTTGATGTACATCTATCCAGGGTTATTCCCTCACTCTGTCACTCTATGAAGCAGGCACTCATAAAGAGCGAAGGATAGAGCAGAAGGTGATCAAAGACAATGCAGTTTTCCCCCTGTGAAGCCACTGGTGATTTAGCATCTATAGACATTTTAGTATCCTCGGGACACTCTTCACCCTTGGATAATAGATGTTTTCAAGATGTTTTTGTTGATTTTATCCAAGGGCAGAGGTTATTTAAGGCTTTATGTTCAAGCGCTAACAGTACTCAGGCGGTGTGAATGATGTGTGGGAATACAGTCAAGTACTTCAACTCACCCATGACCCTTACTGTGAATGCAGCTAACCCAACTAGCATGACTGTAATGGGATTCTTAAATAAAGAGGTGAAATGGTAGCTAGCTTGATTTCAAGAACCATTTTCACTCCCACATTTTCCCAGCAGGGAGACGTGTACTTGCAGGGATAGCCTGTACTTCTACTAAGCACTCTGTGTTTGTGCTGAGGACAATGGACATTCTTCAGCAGAGTTTTCACCCCAGTTCCCTTCACCAACAATAACTCCATAGCTTGGCTACAACAGCTATTAACAGAAAGCCAATTAACCAAAAGGCTTGGACAACACCAAGCTTTCACTTAAGGGGAAGTCCTGTCAAGTGGGTGTCTGCAGGGTAGAGGAAAGATGATGGGAGCTGTTCAGAAAGATAGTGAGAAACTCAGCTCATTGGGATTAACAGTTTGCTGTGGGTATTTGTAACAGCATCCGCCTCATCACTCATACACACTCAATTTTTAGTTCATTTTCCAGTCAAGTAACCGACAAAGCTCCAGCTCATTTGCAACAACGCGTCATATAGTGACAACGTTGGTGTGCAGATATGTAATGCCAACAACATCACACAACCCAACGTCTTCACAAATCCTTCCCCTCCCAGCGCTGAAGGGACTAATCTCCTTGGTGTTACTAGGTTTGGGATCTGCCAAGGGAGTCTCTTACCCTAGTTTCTAGACAACCTGAGTGCCCTGAAGACAAGGAAACTCCTAACCTGTCCAGGAACCTGGGGTGGCTGGTTCGGCTAGGCCTGCCACTTGGCTAGTCTCTCTGAGGATGTGTGTCATATTTTGTCACTGACCAGGATAAACTTACCTCCAGTGAGGAGTTGTACTCATGGTTCAGATCTGCATCTTCTGCTGCTTCCACCAACCTCTAATGCAAGCACGTGGAAAGAAAGATGAGGGAGTGCAGTAAAAAATCCTCCATAAGGTCTTCCAGCTGTATCAGCCACTCACACAGGTAGTGAAAAGACACAAAACTGCCTCCTTTACCACCATATAGAGTCACAGGGCTATAAAATTCCCTCTTACCCTCCTTTTCTGCTGATCCATCATTCTGTGCTGCAGCTTCACAGCTTGGAAGGTATATTCACAGCTATTTACTGCCAAGTATATTCACACCTACTTACTCCAGAGTCCCCACTAAACCCCTGAGCAGTTTTAGATATCACAGGACATACACAAACAGAAACATGTTGATTCAGAGGATGAACAGCCAGAGACTTATTTTCATTTTCCATGAACCCTTCCAAAAAGCCATGGGAAAGGCATGGCAGATCCAGCCTGATGTCAGTATCTTGTCAGAAGAAAACGCCTTGTGGGAGTCTCAATCTGGTATATTATTACTGAGACAAAGACCACGACTTGATTTCATAAAGGGCTCAGTGATGGTGTGGCCATTTATAAGCTCTTACCATTTATGGAAGACAAAATAATCAACCAGTATTCTCCATTGTGATGCTTTAGGGCACTAATTCTCAATTGGTACAGACTGGGAAGGAATCCAGCTACACATGCACATGTTTTCAGAGTTGCACAATCGGCGACAGTCTCAGCAAAACTACTTTTCGCTCCTTCACAAAGGATAAGGAAATCCAAACACTGGAAAAGTCTGGCTATGAATTTAATGTTATGGGCCAAAGCTCTGGGTCTAAATATGCCCACGTTTCCCTTTGGGATTCAAATGATGTGTTTCTGGATGACTTTTCCACATTAGATGCCTTTAACAGTCAAGGCTCTGTGACTACAGAAATATGCTTTTCATAGTGGGTAAATATAAGGGAATATGATAGATCCTTAGATGCAAGAAGTAAGAGGGGCCATAATGATTACTTGCTCTGATCTCCAACACAGCAACAGCTAAAGACCTCTTGCCACCTCCTCCACACTTCCCCATGTACACAGCTGGAAATCCAAGCACTTTCCTTGCAGCTCCTGTTCAGGGGTTGCAGAAATTCCCCTTGAGCCACACACACAGCTGAAACAAGCTACCAGTCTTCAGTGGCCGGATTGCGTTATGCAAGGACGGATTTTCTCTTGCGAGAGGTGTTTTTTTGCTCTTTAAACAGCTCTTTTCTCCTGGAAGAGTATTCATTCCCTCATATTTATTCCTAGACTTTGTTTGTATCTCATTTCCTACTTTGGGCTGAGGGAGAAGCCAGCATTCCCTTGTCTGAACGCCCACATCCTCCCACCAGTGTCTACTTAAAGCTCAGAGCGAGCAGCCAGCTGCACCAGCAGGCATTTTGTTAGGCAAGGAAGTCCTCATGCAACCTCTGTGCCCACATGCTCCTGGTACAGGCAGGAAGCTTTGTGTCTACTGCTCTGGGGCTGACAGAAGAGGATTTCCTCTCTTTAGCCCTGGTGGTCTTACCTCAACGGCTTCGACCTTCCTGCGGAGCATGCTTTCCATCTGCTCCGAGAACTTCTTCACCAGCTCCAAGCCATCCACCTCTTTGATCTTCAGCGTTGGCTCCACATCTTTGTACTTCTACCCAAGGGAAAGCAGAAAGCCCTGCTGAGCAGGAGGCTCATAAGGAGAGGAGTGAATCTGTCATTGTTAGCTGGGTACTATTATTTTTGGTGAAGAAAGATGTGTTGAAAGAACCGGTCTGATTTATCGCCTTTCCCCTTCCCCCCTCTTTGCATTTCCTCCCTTTTCAGGGTTTGTGCAGATCACTGGCCATAACACAAAGCATTTTGACTAAGTAAAAGCAACTGATCCAATTGTGAGCTTGTAACTGTCGAAAACAGCAATGTACCTGAAGCTATTAGTGCCTACAAATGAGAGAGAAGGAGAAGAGGCTTTTGAAAACCAAAAATACACATTGTGCTTACATCCATAATAACATTGCGTACATCGCATACCTGAAATTTACTTAAGGCAGAGAGAAGCGCAAGGAACTGTATGCTGTCATTATATTGCCTCCTACACCATATGTGCTCTGGGTCACTAGTGGGAGAGATGTCATGCTAGTGTAATAACTTGTCCTCCCACAGTGCCATCCTATCTGTAGGGTAACTTATCAGGTCTGCAGCGAGAAGGGTCTGCTCAGGCTTAGGTGGGAAACTGCTAAGGAAAGGTCAGTGAGACAGTTATGATACTTATTCAGCATGCATGACACACTTTGAGCCAAGAGCACCACAGAGGTGATTCCTTGAAACCAGGAATTACAAGTGTTAACTATTTACTGCTGCCTCCACTGCAAGAGATGCTGTAATAAGAAGGATTTGGGTCTGACAGCCTTAGAGATAACCAGTTTCTTCTGACCACGTTTCATAGAATCTAGGCACTAAAAACCTGACAGTACTCCCAAACCGGATAACTGTAATCTGCCTCCCTAAATCTCCCCTTTTGAGACTGGATACAGTGGCCTTTATTTCCCTTTTTCAAAAAAAAAAAATCCCAAACCTAGCAAAGATAGGCAGAAATGAAGAGTAAAACAACCTGCAAAAGCACACAGTATGGTTAACTTATTTCAGAAAAGCCAGAGCCTTTTCCCCAAGCAATGTGGAAGCATGAAGGCAACAGAGACTGAATTTCCCCAATCCCTCATCATCATTTCTCTCTGCAGTGTATACACATCCCCTCCATCTATGTGTTGTATTAACACCACAGCAGCAATCTCAGCCAGGGCTGGACTTCTTGTGCTGGTAAAAGATGAGGTGGTGAAAGGGTAAGGGCTTTAGAGGCACTTTTGAATTAGAAGAAAGGGGTTGGTGAGAACTTTGCATGTCTTTAGGGTGAGTGAGTAGAGCTCCTTTTGTTCAAGAAGCTCATTGACCATCTGGGAGGGAGGGAGGGCAGCTGAGCACAGGCAGGGTAAGAAATGCCTTGAGGACGGGGCAAGCTGAGGACGTCAGACAGAAATAGCAGCATCCAGCCTGCAGCAGGCATGGTGGGGAGGCTGCTTGCTCTGTCTGGCGTGATTAACAGCAAGGGTTTTACTGGATTAAATATGCCAGTCCTTGCATCCCCTCCGCTGTGGCTGAGTAGGCAGGACTGGCAGGGGAGGAGGTAGGGTTGAACACGAAGGTTAGTGTAACCATGATGCTGAAAGAGGGATGTGCAACAACAACCCCCCCCGACTGAGGTCCCTGACTGCTGACAAGAACGCAAGACACATCCCAGCTGGTGCCTGTCCCATTTAGCTCTGTGTCATGATTTCATCGTAAGGGAAGGGATCTTTGCCAGGCTAGGCTTTAATCAGGCCCTCCTCGGGGGGAGGAGAGTAATCTCTCCTGGGAAAGCTAGTGAAGGGGGGAACCACACCAGCATGGGCAAGCACGCACTTTACAAAGTGACCTGCCATCGGTTACCTTAGGTCACATTTTGAATGAAAAAGAACAAGGCTTTTCACCTCTCAATTAGTGTTTAATGTGGTTTTGACACATTGACAAGTAGATGTTGACAAGGTAGAAGTAATCATGAGCAATCATGAGCAGTCTGCTAATACTGCACACACGTCTCGGCCCCGGGAACTAGCCACGAATGAGAAGACAAGAAAACAACCACCAAAAAGCTTTCTGCAAAGTTTCAGTTGGCTGCAAGGAATACACCTGTTTTGAGCTTTCTTTTTCCCCTACAAATAATCTAGCAAACCACTTTCTATTTGAATTCCTGCCACTAAATTCTCCTGCTGTTAATGAACATTCACTCCAAGACTTCCTAAAGGTGAGCAATGAAGTAGTACTTGTGATTTCAATATTGTTACCAGACACCATATTTGAAAGTATGCATATGTCAACACAGGTGCTTGTAGCTGACCAAGATGAACCTGCATAGAATAAGTTTAGGGTTCAGGTTATCAGATCATTATAATTTCCAGAACAGAAATCAGCTGTAGACTAGGGAGAACTGGCTGAAAGGATCTGATGTTGAAAAGGGGCCAAAAAGTTCTGATCTAACAGAAAATCTTTTCATATTCATCTAGTAATTAGTATTCCCTTAAAATAGCAGGAGCATTTCATTAAGATTCTCCTTCTGCAGTGATGGGGGTGGTGACTTAAAATTGGAATATCCAGGACCCAGTATTCTAAGTTTTATCTGTGAACAGAGATATATCACCAAATATATGTTCTTGTTGCCACCTCCATGAAATTGAGCCCATTGGAGTACACAGTGTTGCATTACTCACTGCTAGTGAAACTATATTAAGAGTGTGAAAGACATCCCTTTCATCTTCACCCAGGAAAATGTCTTTACTGAACTTCTTTAACTTCTATTCTTCACCATGCAGTTATTTGTTGTGCTTTCTAGTAATTACATAGCTGGAGCAAACAGCCAAGCCATGCTGTCCTTTCTCAGCCCTATCCAAGGGGATAGGAAATCAGCACCTCAGGTCCATAGGGAGGCACTTCTCAGGAAACACTTACAATGCATCATTTACACAGTAGAAGAAAAGGTGAAGCTTTGGGTGTGCTGCAGCTGATGACGTTCCTGCCACTTGGAGGCAAGGCCTGAGAAGGACAGAACCACCATATCATCCTCCTGGCATGGCTGCCACTGATGGCCCCAGGCGTTTGATTGCAGCAGCAGAACTGTCGCAAACAGACCCAATAAGCCACAAGCTGCAGCTTTCTGTTTCTTAGCTCTGGGAGATGCTACTGTGTTCCCCCTACTCAGCCTTTCCCATTGCCTCTCTATTCCTAGACCCCGGCCAACATTTTAATACAGATCCATCATCTTAGAGCCAGGTTTGAGTGTGCAAGCTTATCATAGAATCATAGAACGGTTTTGGCTGGAAGGGACCTTAAAGATCATTTGTTCCACCCCTCTGCCATGGGCAGGGGCACCTTCCACTAGACCGGGTTGCTCACAGACCTGGAACACCTCCAGGGAATGGAAGCATCTTCATAATGAAGAATTTCTTCCTAGTATCTAATCTAAATCTCCCCTCTGTCAGTTTAAAGCCATTCTCCCTTGTCCTCTCACTACTTGCCCTTGTAAAAAGTTCCTCTTCAACTTAACTTCTGCTGCATAATCATAGAATACTTAGGGTTGGAAAGGACCTTAAGATCACCTGGTTCCAACCCCCCTGAATACTTCAGCCATCAAACCGAAAATCACTCTTTGGCTTCTGCTACCTTGATGAGGTTTAATCTGAGGATATCCTTACTGCTTGGAATAGAGAAACACCTGGAGGGCTTTCTCAAAGCCTTGTGATCCAAGATGAGAACCCGCCTTTGTGGATTCCAGAGATGTCTACTGATTCACCACGTCTCTTGGAACAATAAAGCCTGGCAAGAAATTGACTGTTTGGATTTGCAATGAGGTATTAGAGTTATTCTGGGGAAAACAAACACAAAGCCCTAAAGAAAACCAAACAAACTCAAAGCCACAAGAGGAAGTTAATGCTAAATATTAAAGAGAAGGTCTACATATGAAACATTCAGTAACTGAAAAATTATGGCTCTCAAAGCAACAATAAACTAGTTACTTTTAGCCTAGTACAAAGGAGCATGCAATAAAATATGAAAGATGCTGTTATCTCTCAGTTTGTATTTCCACAAAGGCAAAATGCCCATCAACTTAAGCAGGAAAAGCCTCTACGCTGTGTCCCTCACTCCTCTGCTGGTCTGTGCATGCTCGCATACACAGAGAAATATCTAATGTGAAAGAGAGGCAATGGCCCAAAAAGAGGAAGGTGCCTGAAAAGCACGTCTGGTTTTCCAGACTTTAGGGCAATTGGCTCCCCTGTGCAGGCCTGCAGTCTGCAGTACTCTAGTGATCCACATAAAGTTACTTGTGGCCTGCCAAGGTGCATCTCATGGGGCATGAAAACATTGCTATTAGTAAAAGATCTGTCTGTGCCCTCCGGAAGCCATCCTTCTGTAGCAGTGTAGGTGTCATGGATGCAGAGGCAGCCTTCCAGGATCATTCCTGTTTTCAGATGGTGATTTGTGATTAGGTGTCAAACCCAGGGCTTGCTAAGGAAACAGAGGCTGAGAGAAGGAATAAAGTTGTGTGTGCTGGCTGGTCCTCCCCTATTTCCCTAGTCCTAGGAAATAAGGGAATATCCCTGGACCATTTCCTTAAGCCCAGGGAAAAAAGGGAAAATGAAAGAGCTCAAGAAGAGTGACTTCAAGGTTGAAAGGCAATCCTGAGCTGTTTAAACCACTGAAGTTAGGGCAGGTGACCTGGTTTCAGCTGGGATAGTTAATTTTCTTCCTAGTTGCTGGTACAGCACTGTATTCTGGATTTAGTCTGAAAATAACGCTGATAACACATTGATGTTTTAATTGTTGCTATGTAGTGCTTACCCTGATTGAGGACTTTCCAGTCTCTCATGCTCCGCCAGTGAGAAGGGGCACGGGAAGCCAGGCAGAAGCAGAGACAGGACACCTGACCCAAACTAGCCAAAGGGGTATTCCATACCACAGCACATCATGCCCAGTATATAAAATAAATTGGGGTGAGTTGGCTGGGAGGGTCTGATCATTGGGGATTGGCTGGGTATCAATCAGCAGGCAGTGAGCAATTGTATTGTGCATCACTTGTGTTTACGGAGTTTTGATTTGTTTTAACTTTTTCTGGTTTATATCTTTCTTATTATTATAACCCTTTTTATTAATATTATATTGCACTTTAGTTTAGTTATTGTCTCAACCCATAGATTCTACATTCTCTTCATTTGCCTCCCCATGTCACCCTGGCTGGGGAGGTGAAGGGAAGGAGTGAGCGAGTGGTATGGTACTTAATTGCTGGCTGGGTCTAAACCACAACAGCAGGACAGGGTGTGCATTTGGAAGATGGCTCTTCACTGGAGTGTTAACAGAGCAAGGCTGGATCAAGCTCATCTGTATCCCAGTGCTGGAAGTGGTGACAGTGGCTCAATGAAGGACACCTTCCCTCTGAATCATGGGTGACAGTGTTCCATGCAGGGCATCCAGAGGCTGTGCAAAGCACAGTCTGTCTGTGCTGCATCCAGGCCCCAACACTTGCAAGAGCAAATGAGATGCCTTCCCCTCTCCAAGAACAAAACCATGTGGACAAGGACTGAAACAGGCAAGTGCAATTGTTTTATAAGGCTGTCAGACCACCAGGGAAATATAGCTTTGCCTTGCCCGCCCTTGACAGGAGTGCAAGATTGGATTTTGTAACATTCAGGTTTCTTTTTCATCAAAAATCAGTTTTCTTTGCTTCCAGTGAATTACACCAAAAGCTGATACAGTTGAGAACTTTTGCCCAAGATCTGCTTGCCATGACTGTCATTTTCAGTGGTACTATACTAGCATCTACAGATCTCATATAACCCATACCCCCAAAAGATCAAGATCCCAAGAGACAAGACAGTATGGACAGACGGAGGTGAAACAATCGGGTGCAACATCCCTAAAGGGTCAACAGCACAGCTGTCTTAACACCCACCCCAGTACCACATTTGCCACTGTTAACTTTCACAACACTGGTATTTTCAAGCTAAACCCTGTTTTTCTTGATCCCACTGACTTTTGGACCTTAAGGAACATCAACTCCCTTAATCTTTTGGTAGAAATAGCCACACAAGCAGTGCAAGTTGGGTTTGTTGAAGCATACCTGTATAGCATCAGATGCAGATGCCTGACTATCAAATAACCCCAGCCTGTATCTTGTACCCAGTGGAGCTCTGGCACCCATCAGAGATACCTTAGCATGTCACTTTGCCTCTGGCAATTATCACTTGGAGACCCCATGGAATAATGGGCAATGCAGATATCATCCAAACTGCTAAAAGCCAAACTTTTACCTGCATCTATACCCACCACAGCTGCCTCATGATTAATGCCTGAAGTACCTCTATTTGTGCTGACAGATTTTTACTGCACAGTGGCACATTCCTCCTAAAAAGGCCTAATGATCAGTATGGATCTTTTTGGTGGATGCTGAAGGCCATTTGTGGCCAAGCCTACCAAAGGTGATACTCCTTTACTCCAGATAGAAAGCAGCACCGTGGGTACAGGGAAAGACGGGCTCAGCAGCAAGGCAAGGCAAATGACATCCAGATCCTTCCTTTCGCACGGAGATACGGGTGTTATTACTAATACGAGGACAGAAATCAGACACCTAGAAGGCCTAAGGGACAATACAGGGTTTGTATTGAAGAGAAGGACCAGAGGAAGAGTAAAGAACAGGAACTGGACAGCCCCATGAGGTGGAGAGAGGACTGCATCACTTCAGAGGCACTCAGCAGTCACCAGGACCCCTGTGCAGTGCTTGGGACCTGTTGATCCATGCAGCTCTGCTGATCCATGCAGCCCTGCTGCCGCAGTGTAGAGTTCACCAAGCCTGGAAGAGGAGCAGCCATTCATCTCTGACTTCAGGAGTTAAAGTAACAGGACAACTTCTCTACATCTGCAAATGGGACCTTTATTAAAGCCCCTGGAGCTACAGCCTTTAATGCTGGTTTCAGGCACTGAAACCGTTGTTTCTGTGCAACAGTGCCTGGTGTTTGGTGACCAAGCCAAGCAGAGCTCTGCACCTCTGGAAGATCGTGGCTTCGAGGGCAGCTGCCTCAGGGACCTTGTCCAAAGCAGTTTCAAGGGAAGAATTCAAAGAATTAAGTAACTAGTGGAAGACAGATGAAGAAAGCAGGAAGAAACTAGAGTGCCAGTTGGTGAGCTGCAGGAGGGGACAATGGGATGACCATGAACATGGGAGTGATGGGCAGGAGAGGAACTGATAGGCACTTAGGAAAGGAGGAGTGAAGGGTCAGTACAAAAGGGCATAAAATGATTATCAGAGGGGAAACAAAATTAGTACTGTTAAAAAGTATTTCTTTTTTTAAATGGGACTATTTAAGTGTCATTCAGCCATGGCTAATGAAAGCAGGAAAAGGCATTAGACAGATGGATGCACCTCTCCAGTTCATGGAGAGTGGCCACAGGGCATCACTCTCTGCTTATGGATATGAACCTACATGGGTTTTGAGAGTTAACTGGAGACCTGTGTGGCTTGCTTTCTTCCATCCCAGAGGAAAGCTTGGAGGGCTACATGGGGAGACAGTGCAAAGCAACTGAACCCTCACAGCTTTTGCCTACCTTCTGCAACAGGAGAGAGCCTGAATACTTAGTCACAATGGAGTACAGCTCCCCACCAAAGGCATCTGCCCAAGCCTTCACCCTAAAAAAAACGGAAAAAGTATAAATCAGTGTTAATAAAAATGAGCAGAACTGTTTACTTCTTCAGACAGGGAAAACTCAATTTTCCCGAGTATGAATCCTCCCCTTATTTCTCTAAGCCACTATTGTGACAGCAACAAAGCTTTCTCCCCATACTGCTAGACAGACAAGGATTAAGGCAGGCAGCAAGCATTGCTCTTGGACATTCTGTCTGGGACATTGATCAGTGAGGAGAGACACTGAGTTCTGCTGGTCTCAGTCACTATTTTGACTAAGTCAAATAGTCACCAAGTTTTGACTTAGTGAATTTGTCTCACATAACTTTAGAAGTACAAAACTTCTACATTTGGTCTTCGGTATCAGCTGTTTTCCTCTGTTGTTAGCAAAGTGATATGAATAGCTCTCTGCAGACACCTATTTGTCTTCACTGATTGCAGACAGAGCCTGGGGTGAAGGGCTAGACACCTAATGTCAAGACTGCTGAAGAGAAATAAGTGCCAGACCTGAAAGAAGTTGTCAAGATTCACCCCTTGGATTCAGTTCCTAGAGCTTTGTGGAGCAGAGACTAACAAGCCAGACTAATTCACTGCTCTCAGTGGAGATACTACAGCTTGATAATGCCAGAGTAGATTACACACCTCATCACTGTAAAACACTACTTGCATTTGTGCCATCCTATAAATAACTGATGATAGCAATACCACATGGAGTACATAAGGATGTTGAAGACCAGCCCGAACATCAAGCCATTAAAATCAAAATAGATGGTTCTCATTATTGACAGGGCACTTCATCAGAAATCTGTTACATGATTCACATTAAGCAGATCCACCTACATGCACTTCCTTCAACAAGGATTCACTTAGGAGAGATTTATTTAATGGAATAAATAGCCTTCTCCACTTACCAGAATACACTACTTATTTATGGGGTGAAGAGTCTTAACTATGGCTTCCAGTAGATTTCTTCCAGTCCTAAGCCCGCTTTAACATCAGGGTCTAATTTCTCAGTGCGTCACACCACTTTCACACCAGAATAAAACACCAACAGAGATGAGCTCTGGAGTAAAGCCAACACAGCAATGGTGGAATAATCACAACAGCTAACTTCAGCCTGGGAAAGACTGTTTAGACTCTCCTCTTGCAAATAGAGTGGTAAGCAGCTATAGGAATGATTTGAAACATACTTAAGGCTTCTATACTGAGCTGCATCTCTTTCCACTGCCTATAAAAGAAGCATAATAAGAGGGTGGGTATCTTTTTTAATCACTCCTTAATTAGCAATGAGGTGTTAATTTCTAACCACTGAGTGTGCTCTAGCACCAGCTGAAGTCAATAGTGAATATTTACACTGTGTTTTATATTTGGCTAACATTCTACCACATCCCTTGCTCCCTATTCACTGGTAAGCTCTA
>JANHGB010049870.1:0-79545 GCA_026283785.1 Coracopsis vasa
TTTATCAAAGGTATACTGGAACTTGTAAAAATTTTGATAAAATACATTACTCAGTTGGAAAACACAGATGTGATGTTCTTACAGTGAATTTGGTAAATAGAAACAACAATTATACAGCGAAAATGTATCATAAAAGTACCATAATACCTCAGCGAATAGATTTGATCAACAGAAACACAGTTTGTGTTTTTATCCCAAGAACATAATACTTTATTGATTTAGTTGCACATGTATGCTACTTGATAGACACTGGCGTCGACATCAACTTACGTAATAATCAACTCTTGTAAATATCTCAGACGAAACCTCTACACTTCAGACAGTCTAATAATTTTAAATAAAGTGAACCAGAATAGCCTCATTGTGTTTATTCCTAAGTGACAGGCACAATGACTGAAGAGTAACCAGGTAATTATAATTTGAAACCACAAAAGCTGCTAATATTTATCCTTTTTGATTATTATTACTTGCCACCAGCCCACCCCACTTTCATTGTACCCCTTCTGTTCCCATAGAGACGTTCTCTAGAGAGATAATAGAATTCAAAGAAATGAAAAAGAAAAATAAAACCAGTCAAAATTATGCTTAATGCCTTTATCTGTGCTACCCAACGATGCTTTACTTGACTTTCTTTTTTTCTTTTTTTTTTCCTGTAGCACCATCGAAGTTATCAAATCAGTTTCTGAGCCCATAACCTCCGTCTTACATCAATGTGCCTTTCTTCTCAGAGTTTCGGAATCACATACACTGTGGCATTTGGACTTGCAAGTGTAGAATCACAGGATAGTTAGGGTTGGAAAGGACCTTAAGATCATCTAGCTCCAACCCCTCTGCCATGGGCAGGGACATCTCACACTAAACCGTGTTGCCCAAGGCTCTGTCCAACCTAGCCCTGAACACCCACAGGGGTAGAGCATTCACAACTTCCCTGGGCAGCCCATTCCAGTGCCTCACCACCCTAACAGTAAAGAACTTCTTTCTTATATCCAATCTAAACTTCCCCTGTTTAAGTTTGAACCTGTTACCACTTGTTCTATTCACTACAGTCTCGAATGAAGAGTCCCTCCCCAGCATCCTTGTAGGCCCCTTTCAGATCCTCGAAGCGGCTAGGAGGCCTCCACGCAGCCTTCTCCAGGCTATCTATCACCTTAAGGAGTCAGCACACTGTTTCATATGAAAACCAAGGTCAAGCCCCAGAAAGCTGCTCTGTATCAAGCAAACCTTTGTGCTCTTTTCATTTCTTCAATAACACAACAGTGCCTATCTCCACTGAACTGTTTCAAAGGAACTTAATGTACCAAGTGAGCATATCTGAAATGAAACAGAATTCTGCTCTCCAAATGTAAATAAGAAGTAAACTCGTCAGCCAGACTTGTTTGTATTTTACGTTAAATTGAAAACAGAGACAATGATAGTTCTCATTTCTCTGGTATTTCTTACCTTTATTACTAGAAAGACATCTTGAGAGGGGTAAGTGATAGAAAAGATGGCAGATCTGGCCAGCGTGGATATAGCAGCAGGGGGAACATGGGGACGGAGCATTCCCTTCATTTGCTCAGAGTTTAAATCAAAGTAGAAGTTTTCTGAAATCTAAGGAAGAAGTTGGGTAGTTTCAAGTTATAGTTTTAGTAAACTCTTCATGAACACAACAATTTCAAAACCCAAGATTAAAATCTACCAACAGTGCCTCCTTTCAAATCATAAAAGGGGGAAAAATGCCTTTTCATGAAGAAATCAAGGCAGGGCAGAAAGTAGAAAGGCAATGGAGCTAACAATACACACAGCCTATAACATTTCCTCCTGTAAGGTGTGTAGCTCCATCACAGGGCTAGGAATTACAATCGCTATCTGAATTGAAAATATCAAAGTATCAAAATAGAAAATCATCTTTCAGATCATTCACAGAAAGAACAACACATCCTGAAAGACAAACTGAGCTTTCTACATTGAAACACCAAATCCTTGACTGCACCAAGGCTTCAGAGCCAAAAGGAATGTGAGCTGGTGTTATCAACACCAGAGGTCACTAAA
Source organism: Coracopsis vasa (assembly GCA_026283785.1). Classification (NCBI taxonomy): domain Eukaryota; kingdom Metazoa; phylum Chordata; class Aves; order Psittaciformes; family Psittacidae; genus Coracopsis; species Coracopsis vasa. Next base: position 2,032 of record JANHGB010049870.1, read on the forward strand.
GAACTTACTACAGTAGATGGGGGGAAAAAAATGGAGTAATGAGATGATAAAACTGGCTTATGAAATGTGATTTAAATATTAAACAAAGTTCACATAATATTCCACATACTCTCATCTACATAACTTAAAACTCAATGCATTAAATTCAAGTCTTAAAGAGATAAATGTCAAAATGCATATTTTTAACATTTTTTCTCTCTACTGCTGCTAATATCTTGAATTAGGAAAACTAAGAGACTCTTCAAATATTAAATACAGAACATAAATAGGCGAATAAATGTATTTTGCATTTCCTATAACTTAGATCTTGAACAGACCCCTCAGTTTTGTTTTGATTTTAGCAATTTTAGCGTGTATGGCTTCCTTGTGCATTATTACAATGGTATTTGGACATATACCATGCTGAATCATGAAAAAGACATTAAGAAAGTCACAGAGATTTAATCTAAATAAAAGGTTTCAGTTACTGAAGTTCTCTCTGGAGAAAAGCCTTTTGAAAGCCAAGATTGGACAATATCTATATTCTGATTTCAGGCCCTCAGAAATATCATTAGAAATACTCTGATTTCTAAAAATATTAGATAATATTTTTAGGAAAGTGGTTATACTTCAACTGTTTTACTAAGCAGAGGAAACCAGAAGGTGGCTCATGGAATGGCCTCATCATTCTTCCAACCACTAGCATGCCACTGCCTTCATAAAGGTTTGTTTCCAGAATTAATTCCTCCCTTTTCTCTTTACAGCTAACAGCTTTGCAATGCTTCAGTGGAAATGTATTTAGAAAGTAATTAAAAACCTACCTTTTTCTTTTCTTTAACGTCATACAAAGCCAAACTTGCAAAAATGGGCTCGATTTCTATTTCAAATCTTGGAAGAAAGAAACAGATAAAACGAGTTGAATTGTATTTTGTAAGAAGGAATAATCCACCTTCTCCCCAAATCCTTCCTAGGTGATGGCTGACCACTGTTAAACCAAGGTGTCAGCAACAGCTGAGCCAATCTAAGGGCTTGCTCTTGCTGAAAGGGGAAAATTGCTCCCGTTTTCCCCCCGTTCCTCTCCTGTCCTGCTACCTCTACATTGCCTCTGCTCTCTTCCATTAGGACATGCATTGATGCTCCCTGGACCTCCTAAAAGCCATTTCAACTCATTGACTCAACAGAAAGGTTGGGATTAGGGTCACAGGGCATAAAGCATACTTCTATAAATGCTTTTAGCTTCTTCAAGTGTGGTTTGAAAGCTAAGCAAAGCAACCTAATAGCTTCCTTAAAGGAAGAGGAATTATTATTGGGATACCTGGACCACTTAGCTCCCCTGATTACCTTGAGAAGATGCTCTCTATGCTAATTTTCTATGCTGACCTGTTGACAGGGCTAAATGTCCAACTGCTCCCCTCAGCAATATTGACCAGAAAGCTCCTTCCTCTGAGTCAGGACAGCTATTTTGGCAATGTTCAACATTTAACTCTTGTCAGAAAACACCAGTATCTCAAAGCCTCTCTCAGAAAGATGTCAGGTTTTCAGAGTAATTATTACCAAGTCTTTATGCTAAGAGAATCACTTCCAATGAAACCATTAACCTACCAAATAGAGCTAAAGTTATTGTTAATCATCTGGGAAACTAAAGAAATTAGGAAAACATTCCAAACCTGTCCCTACATCCAAGGGTGCAGGGGCTGAAATGACCCTGCTTAGATCACCTTAGCCTTCTCCCTGGGGAAGAGACTATTTCTCTTTGTGCCACTAAGGGAGTGTGATCTTGGATGCTTGCTATTGCAACTGTAAGTACAGTTTCAGAGATCACTATGGTACACAAAGAAGCATGTTTGTGAAGATTTGCCACAAATTCACAATCAGAAAGAGATGCTTAAATAGCAGAAATCATTAATTTCCACCATCTAACTTATTTATGCCAAAGACACCATCCTTTGGAGAGGAAGTTCCACAGCATATTATGTTGTTCCAGTTCATAAAAGGCTGCAAGATCAGTTCATCTCTATGGCTATATTAGATCCTGGAGTACTCTACGAGCAGGAGATATGTCCCACACATATATCTCAGTTATGAGCCACAATGTAGTCTAACTGGAGCTCTCTAATAAGAAGGGTTGACCTAACTGAGGACACAGAAGATGAATACAGCAGTGTGGAAAATCAGTTTTGTACTTTATTTCTCCAAGGGAATAACAGTAAAATTTTACCTTGTGTTATTAGAGAAGAGTTATAGGCAATGAACCAGCTGCAGGTAACCCTATATTCAGGAGCTCCACTTCATTAAACTTGTTTAACAGGTTTCTATTCCTTCAGTTAATGCTTGCTAAGTATATAAAGTCTTCACTCTTAAAGGGACACAGTCAAGGTTGTTGAGCCTAAACTTCAGCAAATCTTTGGCTGTCTCATGCTTTAAGGCTTAAGCATTTTTCACCTTTTTTATTTGTTGCCCCTCTTCAACATGCTTGTTACAGAACTGAACACCAACAACTGGCCAACTTCAGAGCCTGAATGAGGGCAGTGAAGCACGAGTGCTGGCAACATGGACAGGTATAGCTAAGACTGTCTAGCTGGTCTAGCTAAGACTGGTATAGCTAAGACCAACTCAGAGGTATTTTCTATGTCACACCAATATGAAGAAAGTCTTACAGACAGAACTGCCTGAAGCACAGTGCTGTGTAACTTACTCTTTACAGAACTAACCTTTAAGCCTATGATCAAACCAACATTAGATCCCTTCAAGAGTAATAAACAAGGCAGCAGAGTTATTCCAGATGCACATGGATACAACAGCAGACTTCAAATTCTCAGGTATCTGTTGAAGTGACACTTACTTAAGGGACAAACACTTCACCAGGAGTCTTTGGCCAAAGTGCTCTTTGGGTACTTCAGGGACACTAAGCCGTTCTATAGGCTCCTCCTGAAATTAGAGACATGACACTTGTACAAACCATAACACCATTAGGAAGCAAACATATGTATCACTTTTTTCTTCTAAGACACTAGCACCAATTCAATCCAAGGCTTACCAGCATGTTGCATTTAGCAGCAGCCATAAATATGCTAAATTAAATCCCTTTAATGTTTCTACATTACAGGGGATTGCATAACCATAAAGGAAAACCAATCTTCCGAAAGTAGTATCTATGGCAAGACAATATGCTAAAGAACATGCAACCCACAAAACAGCTAAGGCTCTCACGGATGTTAAACACAGGTGATCTTAACTCCTTTAAATCCATAGCAGACTGACAATTTTCACATTCCTTACATTCTTAACTTCTTTAGCCTCACCCACATGTATATAACAATACCTCATCTGGTGCTGGATGTAGTGCAAAAAGCTCCTTATGCCTACTGGACTTCCTCTGATCTTCATTGTGGTGGTCTATCTCCTCATTTGGGGTTCGGTCCAGCAGGTTTGGAAGAAGGGCATCTGGAAGGGAGTTCTTCAGGTCAAAAATGCTGCATGCCCAGCTGCCCCGGGGAGTATCGTCAATCGACATTGAGCGGCGCTTAAGGTCATCCTGAGATTCAACAAATTAAAAGCAACTTATAATGGGAAAGGGACTGCGCTTTTAAAACGTGACTATAAATTAGGTTTTATGTAGGAAGGTTTTAAAGGTGCATTACTTGTTCATCCTGGTAACTGTTGCCATCTGGAGCTTCGTCAGACTCGAAGATCTGTTTGGGGAGCCCCTTTTGCCTCTCCTTCTGTTTGTCTAAGGTGTTGGGATTAAATCCAGTTCCCAGCTTGTGATATCTGAAAATAGAGCATTTCAAATACATCCTTAATGCCCTTTTTGACCCCAAACCCAGAAGCAGAACTACAGAACAATCCTCGTAGTACCAAAGTGGGTCCTCTCAAAGCATAAACTGCTCTCTGCAAACAGCATTTCCAGTCACCCTCCACTGTAGCTGGGTAATAATCCAACAACAGTATTCCAGTCCTACAATGTGACTCTGTTCAACCCTAAAGCAACCCTGGGTGATGTCAAAAGAAGTATTTTCAGTGGCCAGTTAAGGTCATCATAAAATGTGAAATTGTGATGCCAAGCTTAAAACAGGCCAAGAACGTGAGGACTGAAGGCCAGGAGTTCTGCTGGACCAAGAACTGAATTGGAGCAGACACTATTAGGAACCTGAAAACCAAAACACCAACTTCAGGTAAGGCTGCATAAAGTGCATAAGCCCTAAGCACCTTTGGAAAACATATGACTTCCCAACCCCAACTAAAATGAGCATCTTCCCATACTACCTTTATAAGCAGAATTGAGTCCTTCAGAGCATTCCAGGGTGTTACAGCTAGTAAACAGTCTGTCTACTATTGCTGACAAGATCAGATCTCTTTGACTAACAAATTTTTTCATACCAAATGGCACTATGTGCATACTCACACACACAATTTTTGGATACCAAATGGCACTATATATATATTCACACACACATATGGCCAGAGCCACAGTCTTCTTACAATGTGCACTCTAAGTCAGTTCCTGAAGTAGTGCTGGGGTCACAGCTAGAATTAATTGTTCTTATCATGCCTTGTTACTAAAGTTACCAGAAAAGGCTGCACTGACACGTGAAAACTGTGCTAGCAGTGAATAAAGGGAGGAGGAAAAGGAGGAGAGTATTTTCCTCTCAAGGTTATAATTCCTGAGAGCTGAACAATACAATCCCTATAACCCTCACTGCAATGTCTGCATTTCAGTCACAGCTCCACCACCAAGTGTAAACTCATTCCAAATCAGAGCTGACTTCAGAGTTGCTTGTGATCACTGCTGCCATCAGACTAGCATACAGAAATTATGCCACAAGGTTGAAACAAGGATATGCTACTGTTTTTTCTCAAGCCAGTGAATGAAACTTCTTTACTTTTTCCAATACCTTTACAGTAATCACTGAAATAGGATTTGCCTGTCCCCAAAAAGGTTTTGGTTACAAAGAACTGTAGACAGAGATTGACATAAGGATTATTAACCCGGGGGGGGGGGCAGAGATGGATGGCACATTGGAAGACATATTCTTCTAAAGCTAAAAGAGCTGGATTTTGTGCTCCCAAAGCACTAACCAAAGCACCTGTAACCATTCAATAAGATGGATTAAGAGAAACCCATCAGCATCCTTACTTGAAAAACTAATCCTTCCCAGCCAGGCCTTCAGGTTCTTCCTCTGCTCCAGAAATACCCCTTCTGTTTCTACCCACTCCAGCACCATGATTTTATCCATGTTAAAACTGCTATAAACGTTTATGGAAGTGCCTCTCCTCCTCCAAAGGGGGAAGACAACCTCTGACTGTAGTTCAATAATCTCCCATCACACCTTCAACCCACTCAAGCAACTCGGATGTCTTTAGCTTCCTGCCTTCCCTGACGCAGAACACAACCTGCAGCTGATCCACACAGGACAAAAAGCTCTGCTGCCTCCAACTAGAACTTCCTCAGGGCAGGAATCACAGCCAGGTATTCCAGGTATCAGTGACAGTCACTGAGAAACCAAGAGGTGTGCTGGCTGGCTGGGTCACGTTGTCCAAGCCTATTATGCATTCCAGACTCTGCCCACAAAGGCAGGGAGTTAATAAAGCATCTGTCTCTCTCCTGGGTTTCTTTCTGGGTGAGGGTTTCCTTTTGGTATGAGATTACAGAACACATTTTTATTAGGTCATCTCAGCACTGCACAGCACATCTGCAGCATCCCCTGAAGTGGTTCTCAGGACAACATTAAACCAGTGAATTGTAGCAACTGCCACAAGGGCAGAGCTGTAGCTGTAGTCAAGTCATTTGTAGGTGATGCACATCACATGGATCACTTACTCCTTGACAGCAGCTCTTGAAACCATCAGACTTTCAATCATCAGAGAGAGTTCCAAGTAAAGCTACTGAGAAACCTTCCTGCTAATTTGCATGATTCAATCAATGCAAGCATATTCTCTAACCTGTTAACTCATTAGGTAAATGCTGTCATAGATCAAATATTAACAGTTATTTGTTTAAATTACATACTTTCTCAAAGTCTCTTTGGGACAAACGAAAGCTGCAGAGGGCACCTTATCTATTAGGTGGTTGTGGCTGCACATAAATCTTACACTGTTACAAAATTAATACAACTTCTCTCTAAAAAGAGCCAAAAACACAGGGAACAAAGAAAGAAGCAAATGCTCAAAGCAATTTTACTTGCTCACATTCCCTAATCCCTCTCCCATTCTAAAGGAGCAACTGTTGACTACAATGACCCAGATCTTCAAAAATGCCCCAAGGGATTTCGATGTCTAAGATCTAATTTTCCAAACACAAAGCTTCATTTCAGCTAAACACAAAGCATCAGTTCAGCCGAGCTGGGCAATTAAAAGCCAGGGCACATGGGACTCAGTAGCCAGGACAATAATTTGTATCATAGAATAGGTTGGGTTGGAAAGGACCTTAAGATCATCCAGTTCCAATCCCCTGCCATGGGCAGGGATGCCTCACCCTAGACCATGTCACCCAAGGCTCTGTCCTACCTGGCCTTGAACACTGTCAGGGATGGGGCATTTACCACTTCTTTGGGCACCCTGTATCAGTGCCTCATCACCTTTACAGTAAAGAACTTCTTCCTTACATCAAACCTGAGCCTCCTCATAGCAACCAGCCAACCTGCAAAGCCTTAAATGTGAAATGAAGCTGACAAATACCACAGGGGAACTCACTTTCTGTTCACAATGGCCCAATCTTCTGTGTAACTCCTTACACAGTCCCTCACATGGGGGTCCATCTCACTGTTAAAAGAACAAAAACATCTTCAAAATCACAGACAGGACAATGAATTCTTAAACATTCCCGCTTCCACTTAGGTTTGTATTTACTCTTCCAGCCAAAAAATTCCAGGCTTGCAGATACTCAATGTAGACAATTGATTCCCTGGAGCAAGGTGTCACCCTGTCACCTCCTACCTCTCTTCAGGCACAGCCGACACAAGGGTTCGACATTCCCGAGGGGTGTACACAACCTCAATGTCATCAGGAGGAAACTCAAGCAAGTCCCTCAGGGGTCCGGAATCCATAGCAATGGGGTGTGTGATAAGGTAGTCCTCCAACTCAACCGGGTCCACTGCTTCTGTAAGTGGTACCTGGGGAAAGACAAGTGATGGAGGGGTCTTTAAACAAGGTGAAAGAAAAAAGAGAAACCACATTTTACCTTGTTTTTTAAACCAGCTCTTCTGCCTTGTTGAGGAAACTTGATCTAACATAGAATCATTGAATGGTTTGGGTTGGAAAGGACCTTAAGATCATCCAGTTCCAACCCTCCTGCCATGGGCATCAGATGATAACTAACTTTAATGGTGTTAACCTTAGCTAATACACATCACAAAGCTGGTTTTTATGTCTTATCTGATATTTCTGTGGATATTTCTATGATGCATATCACCATCATTTAATTAAAAATACAACCTAGAAAAAGGATTTTCATCTGTTTTCCAGAAATGCATCACTCTGCATCAGAAGAAAATTTGGCATTTCCCATGTGTATAACTTTGGATTTGTTTTTATCACGCTCTGATCACAAAGGGAACCTTCACCCTGGATCCATGATGCAAGAACCCTTTCACCCTCCAGCACCCTAGCCAGGAATCCAGAGCAGGGGCTAATATACCAGGAACTCAGAAAGCCACTGAACTCTATAGACTAATATTAATCTGAATTAAAGCCCTTCTCTGGGGAACACAAACCACAATGCTTGTCTACCACAGGTACGAGCTTAACCACCTCTTCTCCCTGATATTAGGACCTTTAGTGTCAATGGATGCTTAAAAATCATCTTTACTGGGCATAAACCACCAAAGCACAAGGAATAACTGAACAAACACACGAGTGGGAAACAAGTGCATTTCACTGGCACTACTGATCTCTCCATGCTGGAAAAAGCGAGCTTCTTTTCGATACAGGAAAAAAGATAATTGCATAAACTGGATAGATACCCCCATTGCATAACTGTGTATTTTTACATATGTATATTATATATTCTGAGATCATTATGCTATGAGGCTGTACATAAACATAGACATTAAGAAAATGAAACACTAAAAGGAAGTTTTGAGGAACCCGTCTCTACAGCAACTGACTGGTTTCCTAGAATTCCCTGGCACATCTCAGTGAGGCTGAGGGGTTTAATGTGAGTCACAAAAACACATGAAATTCCAGCTATTTTTCTCCACTACTTCCTCTTCCCTGTCATCCAGATGATTTCCATGGGACACGGAACTATCCTGTACCTTGCCTTCTGCTGCTGATGACTTTAAAAAGAACACTTAGCATTTAAGGTGTAAATGTGCTTCCCAATAGAATTGCTGTGCCAATCCCAAATTCCAGCTTTTAAACTTCCATTGCCGAAAGGTTTCGAAATGAACGAACTTCCTCATCAAGGAAAAAGACCTGGCTAACACAGAGAGCACTGAAGGAATCTCCAAGCCAACTTCAATGAATACTGCAATTTTCCTAGATGGTGTGATTCCAGTGAAGTCAGGTGAACTGGAGCAGATGACTTCATGCCAGATATGGATCTGGTCCACCAAGAAATATGATGTCTGGAAACTCAGTGTTTAGTTCTGCAATTTAGGTAAAAGATACAAACTACTTTCTGTGTAAAGAAATACACCACCATCACCATCACCATCACCATCTAACCCTGACCCCATAACCTTTTTTCCCCTTCGAATCCTGATCTCTTGAAATGAACTAAAAGTATGTGACTTGGAGGACTTCTGAAAACACAAATCAGACACTGTTAACTGTTTTCATCACTGCAAAGCTCCCAATGAGCAGAACGTGTCGTTGCTCTTGCCCACATTACACTTAACATGTCATCACCTCACGCTATCTGCTTCTTACACATGGAACAGCTCCATTTGGCACTAGAGAACTGACAAAACGTCCAGCACGGAAGTGTGGCACTTTATGACTGAGGAATTGCTAAAAGTCCATGTTTTCTCAGAAGAGCTGCTGCATAACAGACCTCATAGCAGCCTTCCAGTATCTGAAGGGGGCCTGTAAGGATGCTGGGGAGGGACTCTTCATTAGGGACTGTAATGATAGGACAAGGGGTAATGGGTTAAAACTTAAACAGGGGAAGTTTAGATTGGATATAAGGAAGAAATTCTCTACTGTGAGGGTGGTGAGGCACTGGAATGGGTTGCCCACGGAAGCTGTAAATGCTCCATCCCTGGCGGTGTTCAAGGCCAGGTTGGAGAGAGCCTTGGGTGACAGGGTTTAGTGTGAGGTGTCCCTGCCCATGGCAGGGGGGTTGGAAGTAGATGATCTTAAGGTCCTCTCCAACCCTAACTATTCTATGATTCTATGATTTGATGAAGAAAGTGATCTTTACATTTGTCTTTTCCCATAAACATGGTTTCAGTGTAGGTAAAAGCCAAAATCCAACCCCTCCACTTTTCAGAGAAGAAAATGTCATAAAATAGGTTTTCTTTCAAACATTCTTCACACTAGAAAAGAAGTAAAAATCTGCCTGGAGGTTATTGTGCCAGCCCAACGTTGTGATGGTAGTTCTGTGATGGACCACAGAGACTGGTCTTAAGTCATTAGTGGTGCCAGGGAAAGCTTCAGAAAACTGTTTCTCACCTGGGTGAAAAGAGTTTTAGGATGCCTAAGTAAGGTAACTTGAAGGATGCCCAGGCTCTTTGCCAAGCAGATGGCCAGTGGTCCATGATTAAGACCTTTCTCATGCAATAGGAGGTGTTAAGGCCAGTTTGAAGTCCTCCAGAGAGCTAGGGGAGAACAACCTTTCAGTATTAGCTTGTCAGCAAGTTGGAATGTTTTACCACTGTTGGATTTGTTCCAAAGAACATACAAATACTTGTCTCAGAAAGCACAGTTATGAAGTTGAAGGAAGGTACTGCTTTTTAATCCTTTACAAATTCAATCACTGCCTTAGCAGCACTGCTAGGGCTGAAGTCCTTTGTATTCAGAGACATTAATGCCTTGAGAAGCTCCGGATCAGTGCAACTCCCTGCAGAGCAGGAGTTTTCATTGTAAAGAAATATATTCACATAAAATATGCTTTCAAACGCTTTACATGGAATAAAAATTGCAGAGTATGTGATGGAGCCTACTGATTCCCATGTGTCTTGCAAATAGATGGGAGAAGTAAAAGCAAACTTTCAACCAAAGTATTGAAGCACACAGTAAAGGGCAGAGCTTGAAACCCTGGTACTCAGCTTTATTTATGGTTTCCTGCAAGCAGTGAAGTATTAATTTCAAATTTTGAAGCCCAGATTTTCGTGCTCAGTATGTTCATTTCTTGCTGATCAGATGTTATGGTTTCATGCTTGGAACACTGAGCTGTGTGCTGGGAGGGCAAAAAGCTATATGCATGTGTCTGTTGTACTTCACTCTTTTGATGTGAAGGCTTCACTTCTGTTCAAGATTGAGTCAGAGTATCAGAAGGGAGGTTTCTTAGCAGTTAGCAAACATTTCATGTAGTTTTCAGCCCCAAGCTTTACTTAGTCTCAACTAGCCATCCAGCTGAGTTCAGTTCTCAAAAAGAAAGCAAGACCTAAGTGCAAGCTGCATATAGGAAAAGGTTAAGACAGAAAGTCAAATGGGAGAGAACAAGCTCCCTTTTTGATGTGGAATGTTCTCCCTTGTAATATGAGAAAGTGAACACAGTGAGAAAGGCCTCACTTGAGCTGTGTGTCTGACAGCTGTACAGACTCGTTTGAATAAACATATTAAGGCATAATGCTGCCGAGGAATCCTGGAGTGACATTATTCTTCCTTTATGAGCCTGAAATGACTTCTGGCTGGGCCTTTGTGAAGAATGAATATACTTTTAATTTCTAATAAAATAGTAGTTGAGGATTTAGTCCTGCTTTCCTTGTGGCATGGAAATTTCAAAGGAAAAGAAATGCTCTTTATTTATTTTTGCAGTAGGGAATATATGGCAGTTAACTCTGAGTCATCCATTTTAAGACAAATGTTGAGAGGTAAAACTGAGAACACAGTTTTGGCATCTCGGCAATACTGCCAGCCTAAATCCTTTCCTGTGGATATTTACATTAGAAGCTTGTTGTGAACTTGGGTATTTCACTGATTTTGCCTTGTTTACTTGTTACAAATCACTAGCCAGTCAGTTATAGGCCATAAAAGTTTAGATGAGGAGCTTCTGATTGAAATTCAAAGCACACTTTATGGACACAGGATGCCAGAAGGCTGACTTGATGGCTTTCTTACTTTAGACATTCCTGCTGCAGTCAATGAAACAGTGCCTTTGTGGTCTTTTAAAACATATCTATCAAAAGGCAAACAAAAAAGCAACTAGCCAGTTGAGTCCCTGTTAGCACTTTGACCTTCCCATTGATCACAGTCTCTACAATTTGAACAAGAATCTTTAGTGGTTTTTAAGAAACACTATTAGGCTACAGAGACTTTTCTAATGTTCATCTCCCTGTGTTACTGAGCTGATCACCTCTTGCCATGAAGTACTATATCAATGTCAAAATTATTAATGTTGTGGTTTAAGGCATATTAACGTCTGGCTACTGAAGTGCATGTGTTTAAACTGTTTCCAGCTCAACTGGTTGATGTTCTAATGGAAGCAATATAATTTCTCCTCAATATTAGATTTCCTAAAAGATAGTTTTTGAAAAGACACTGGCAGAAAATACTGATTTGTTCTACATTTTCCCTTAAGACTGAAATCTATATTGCATTTGTTTTTCTTTAAGGAAAAAAAAAAGGCACTTGTTTGAAAAGTAAGGCCTTGAAGTCTGCTAAACAGCATTTGTTTTACTGGCACTTTGATTTTATCCTGCCTTTGATTCGTGTTTGTATACCGAGATGAATTGCTACCAGATCTGCAGCATTTGAAAACAGCTTGCACATTTTTTATGGGGTTTTAGTCCTTGATCCCAGAAACACTTTTCTAGAAGGGAACAACTTTGTGCTTGTAGACCATGTGAACTCTGCTCCCACTGAAGCTGTTGATAAATGTACCACTGATTTAAACAGAGCTACAGACAGGTCAGCATCGCTTGCTTTGACAAATAAGCATTAGCAGGGCCAGAATCTAAGAAATCAGAAGTGCAAGCAAGCCAAGAGTAAACTATTCACTTACTGATAATCTTGAATGGATTAGCTGGGTCAGACATTGCTGGCAGTATTTGAAGTATTGAGATACTTTACTGCTATTTATTACAAACAATTTAAAACACTTCAGTGGGTCAGTACAGCTTAAGTATCTTGCAGAACTAAGGCCCACAATTTATATGCTGTGCTCTGAATGGTTGGGAGCAGCTTATTAAAATTAAGTATGGGAAAGCTGAAGATGAACTTCTGATGGGATATACAAGTACTAAAATCCCAAGTGATGTTTAAAGATTTGGCAGGGAAATGGACTTGCATACCTTCGTGAGTGGTTCAACTTTTATTATCTATAATTTTCATTACTTAGAAGTTACATATGTATACATATGAAAAGGGAGGAACAGCTTAGTATAGTGGCAAATCTATTCTGGTCTTGTCTTGTAAACTTACAATACTTCTAAATTATATGATCAAGAACATCTGTTTCTCAGCTGGGGAATATTTTAAGGGAAACTCACATTTTTACTGTGACTATGTGGAACAGTGCCTGCCACTCACAAACTTGGAAAGTCTAAACCAGCACAGTTATACAGAATTTAATGAATGGAATCAATGACTTCATTATTTATGTTAATTTGTTAACTGAAGTTCTAGCACATCAGTCCATGGTGCACAGTTAAATACACTGCTAAAGGTATCAATAAGGTCTGCAACCTGCAAAGTAACTAATAAGCAACGTTTAAGTATCTGCTTTGAAATGTCTTTTTACTTTATGTACAAATAAAAACCATGACAAGTGCCTGTAAGCTGTCAGTAAATGAAATAGTTACTAAAGACCAAGTACCTCTAATTCCAACTCATCTCGGTCCATTTCTTGATGAATTCCTCCCATGTAGTCATTTGGGTCATAGTATTCATGCACTGATGGATGGCTGGGAAAAAAAAGGTGTGTTTTAGAACAGCACTCAGGACTCACTATGACAGCACTCAGCACTCAGTACTAGCTAGAGTTAGCACATTAATCCATTCTGAGCTTAGAGCAAGTCATTGTGAACATGATGGACTAACAGCCACACCAAGAAGTTGCCCGTGGTTAATGAATACATTGTACCACTTACACCAATAAATGTATTAAACAAAAATTACATGTATTGTAAGAGAAGTCCAAAGCATTTGGCACCTGTTGATGAATGAGAGACTTGTAAAAAGCTTTAAACTTTACTAATGGGTTTTCTCCAAATGTAAAGCTGACTTGGGGAAAAAATACACAGCAGCCAAGTAGGGTCAGCGGTACCAGGCGATTGCTGAGAGGGCAGGTATTTGCCAGGGTTCAAGATGAGAGGGAATACTAGATTATTTACGTGCGAGCTCAGGTTATTTGCAGACATGAAAGTAAAACCATTCCTGGCTGGCTGCTTGGCATTTCTACTTTGCCTTAAAGACAGAAAATTTTATCCAACTGCTACGTATTATAAAAATAATTTGCCATCCAACTGTTTGGATCAAAGGCATTCTGTTGATTGGTTTGAATGCAACAGGCTGTGCCTAATGAGTTAAATACTATTTAAATATGCATCACTCTTCATACTGCCATTCACTACTGGCACGTTGCTTTTCACAACTTGAGCTCTCCAAATCTTTGCTATCTATACTTTGAAAACTGTAAGCAGTAATACTCTTGTGATCACTCTTTTCTATGCTGAAATTATTTTCTGCAATGAAAGCAAACTCCCTTTAATTCTCCGTTAACTAGATACATGTTTCTTTGTAAGTGTGAGGCTATTTACGTAACAGCATCTGCTAACTGGCTGAGACACCCATCTTGTTATATGCAGGCTAGATTAATGTGAATGGGATTTGGAGAAGTTACAGGAAGCATTAGGAAAAAACAACTCTGTTTGCTTGCACATGCTGGGTGACAGCACACTCAAACAGCTAACGGACTGCCCTTGTGTGCAGGGAGAGCCGTGAAGCAGGCTGGGTGCTTGAGACCAAGATCTACAGCTCAAAGTAAGGCCATTGACGATACCAGCAGCTGCAACAATTACGGGGCGATAGGACGTTTCTTGGTAGGACTTATCAATACCAATAGCACTGGTATTATACAGGCATGTGGCAACCTAAATGATTCATCACGAATTAATCTTCGCTGTTTCCCTAATGTAATTGGTTTTGCAGTTGGAAAGTTGCAGGCATTGAAAGCCCCTCTTGTTTGGGAGTATGCAGGGTAGGTGCTGTTAGTATAAGCGTGTCCTCTTCACAGTGGGCTAAGCTCTGCTACTTGTTCACAACAAACAAGCTCAAAGCTACAGCCTTTTGTCAAACACTTCCACTAAAACATGCAGCTGCACTTGAATTTTCAATGGGCTGGGAATAGGTGGCCATGCAATAATATCCGATGGAACCGTCTTTCGAATAATCAGCATTACTGAGAGTCGTGAAAGGAGCAGACATTGTACACAGAAGCCCAGTTCCTGGCTGAACGTGTGAATGTTAACATGCTATGAAAGTCACTTAGGAGCAGTACAGCATCAGTGCCTGCTGGTAGTCAAAGCCTATTTTCTAGGAGTGCCGACTGGGATGTCTGGAGGGGTGTGCTGGGATGTGTTTGTGTGCTGATCCAAGTTCAGAGCTTGTGCTGCCTGCAGGCTCCCCTTCCAGAGCAGTGCTGTGCAGCTAGGACACGTGCACACTGCTACTGCCTCTCACCACGTACAGGATTATCTCAAAACCGGGTACTGCTGTGGATTGACCAGATCAGGGGCTCTCATACACAGCAACCAAGACGTTCAGAGTCCTTTCTATTCCTTTTTCCCTTGTGGAGATGCGTGGCAAGATGACAGGCAATTTGCATGGGTTCCTTGGGGAGCTGTTTTCCTCTTGAACAGCATGTGAGGGCGTGGGGTGTGTGTGCCAGCAGATAATTGTCATTTTTATTTGTAAGCACAAAAGCATCAAACTACCATTAACAATAATTAAAATTTGATTCTAAAACATCCATGACAGCACTGGTAAGTAATTTTAGTCCTAGAAAATAACTTATTTGAGTAACATTGCTGCAGGGTTGTAATAAAGTAATTAATACACTGGAACAGAATGTAGCAGCTCTTAGCATTACACAATTTATGGCAGCCATAAAAAATAAAGTTAAAACATAAGCAACCCAAAGAGGCAGTGAGAGGAATTATAAGAAGCAATAACTTTATCCATCAAATGCCAGCAAAAAATAAGCTTTATGAGGCCATGTTGTGACTTAGTGGCATTACTCATGTGAGTAATGGCTTGCTAATGTGTAGGAAAAATGAAAATGTTTTGAGTTATGGCTCAATGGCGTATGAATCCTGGCTACACATTCACCAGCAAGTAAAGGTGAGTTGATGAACTACTTCTAAATGTCACATGAAGGAATGCAAGGATTTTCAGGGGCTTCACAAACTGGTACTTACTCTTCAGGTAGGAGGTACGGGTCTAGCACAGAGACGGGTGGTGTAGGTGAGCCCATCTTGCTTAGAGCCATGATATGTTCAAAAGTGATGTCTGTCTGTGTGCCCACATCTACGAGCTGACAGTCGTGAGAAGGAGTGAAGCCCTTGGTGCGCGGAGTTCTTCTGAGGACCTGCACCACAATGGGCTCCTTTGCCGTCTTGAATGCTTCCACTGCCTGCTCATGTGTTGCTTTAGATAAATCCTTCCCATTGACCTGCAGGAAGAAAGCAAGTAAAGCAATGAGAGAAACAGTCAGAAAGTGAAGGATATCTTTGTTGGTTTTGGCTGTTAATGCAAAAGTCTCAGCTTTTATCTAAAGGTATATACAGCAAGAACTAGGAGCTACTGATGTGTTGTTATGCATCTCTCATTTCCCCCTTTCACTACGTAACTTTACAAATCTTGTGCTCTGCTTTTGATTTTGATAGTTTGATTTTACTGGACTCACTCTTCAAGCTAAAGTATAAACCAGCATCCCGTTTGTTTCTTGCAGATTAGAAATCCCTCAGGCCTTGTTTAAACAGAGCAATTATTGATCCTCTTGTAATTTTTCTAGATTTTGTTTTTTTTTTAAATCTTTTAACCTTTTTTCTGAACAGAACTCCTGCGACGAGACCTGAAATTGGAAAACTATGTGTTTGTGTCTGATAAACAATGTTTCAGATGAAGCACCATGGTGGTACCCAGTCACTGCAAGAAAAATCTGCATCTTAGGGATGGGCATGGACATCATCCGGGGTAGTGAAGAGAAATTATAAGGAAAAAACAGTCATGGGCTTTTTGGCTTTCAACTAATTTTTTGTCTGTGTAGCTTAGTCACTTCCCATCCCCAGGTCTCACCACCATTATCTCCTGGCTTAATGAATCCTTATACATTGCAGACCATCTTTGCTAAACATGACTGAGACCCCACCGAGACCTGCCAATACTTGACATGGAAGGTGGGGGTCTGAGAAGAGAATTTGAACACAGATCCCTCCTGTCTCAAAGTAGGGAAGCTTCTGTTCATAGCAGCAAAAGTGAAATGAGGCATTAAATTCTATACAGAGTTTTCAGTCTTTGGCAAGCAGAGGTGTCCTTCCTGATCCAGAGAGGGGTGTTGAGCACTTCCAGCCCACTGTGGCTTTGCATTTCACTCATGCTCAGCTTCCTTCTGCACATGGTTTCTAATGATCTTTTCCATAAGTATTAAAGTGTACCTGAGGGTTGTGAAGGAGATGAGGTCACATTGGTCAGAGTTTTTATAAAGCTGCAGAACCACAATTCTCATTTTGAGTTTTGGTTTGTGAGAGGTTTTAATGTTTCTGTGTGTCTGCAACTGTACGGACTGTAATTTTATGGCAGTTAAACACAATGAACAGTTTGGAACGAACTGAAAACAGGCAACTGCAGTGAAAAGAGTGTGTGCCCGCTTCCTGCTGCTTCCAGCACAACATGGAGATCTCTTTTTAAATCTGGCCTGTTTATTGTTAAGATATCCACGAAACCAAACGTTCTATGGGCTCGTATGCAAAAACTGGCACAGAAATAGTGGGAACCACTGGTAACTCCAATAAGTTTTTACACTCTTTTAACATGCAAACTGTTGGCATTTTAATACAGATGAAAAGAAGTAATTAGAAAGAAGCTGTCCAGAGCAATTTGTTTGTGAAAGCTGTATAGTGAAGCTATGATCTTAAAGCATCATACTATCAATATAATTGTTACCATGTTCTTTGGACTGGGGCAAGCACTGGCTGACACACAGAGATAAACTGCAATTCCAGATTAAAAGATGCTGCTAGCAGTGACAGCAAGGACCCCTGTCGCAGCAGTCCTTCTCATCAAGGAGCATGCTTTATATATAGATTTTCTTTGTGAATGATGTCTTGCATTGTACTCCTTCCAGTCAGACAGCTACTCACTTGATAAACTGCATTACAGTTATCTGTAATCAGAGGTGTGAGTTGCACAGTGGAGACTGTTGCTGTCTGCATGGGAGAGTATCATTTTCTTTCCAAGGCATAAAGATAATGAATTGCCTTGATTGGACATAGATGCAATAGTGTCCAGCCTCAGGTATTAGTGGTGGCTGCTGCTTTGTCATTTAATCAGTTTTATCCATGTCTAAAATGTACACTAATGTGGCGACTCTGCCACATCACCTTCTTGAATATGACTGAATCTCTAAAATGTATGTCCAGATTCTGCTATCTTTACTTGTATCAGGTCACACTTAGTTCACACTGTGCTATGCCATGTTTAGTTCCATTAAAGTAAGCTGGGAAACTGAACGAGTAACATTACTCAGCCCAGTAACTGAATTTAGCCCATACTTAACATATTGCCTTCAGCAAAATGCTGGGCAATAATGAAGAAGGTTAACTTGAGTGCAGAATAGATTGAAAAGGCTAAATTCTTGCTGAATTACCTTGTGCACATAACACTTTTTATGCTGTCATCTCTGGTTTATCTTAGAGAGGTGATGACACCAGGTTTTTTGTTAAGCCAGCTGAGAATGGAAGGTGTTAGCATTACATTTACATTACAGAAACACTTGCACTGAACACAATTGCTCACAGTAATGCACGTAAAGTTTGGCCTGGTCAAATTAAATATCATTAACTTGCCCAATTGAGCAGATTACTTTAAAACAATTTGTACAGCTGTAAAATTAAGTTCAGTGTAATGTTTTCTCTGGAAACAAGAAATGCTGATTATGGTTCGAGTTTTATTATTTGCTGCAAATTAAATGTTGCACATTTTATTGTGTGCATCCTAATGTGTTTTGGTTTTTTTTGTACAACTAAATCCAGCAAGCAATCAAAATCATAGAACCTAAATTGCATCCAGTGTAGTGTTCTTCAGAAATGTGCTCTTGAACAGAATAACTCTTGAACAGGAAACTTTTCACATGAGCTGCTTTCTACGTCTTTATGCTAAAACCTAGTAAAATCATGCAAAGGATATAGCTTCCTGGTTTATTCCCCAATATTGTGGATTACAGACACTTCAGTACAGGCCTGCATTTTAGTTCAGGTTACTTAGGACACTTTGTTTTTGCAAATCCATAGACTGGCATCCTCTTTGTGCTTTTGTATGCAACTGCTATATAAATAATTGTAACTTCAAAGTCAGGCTGATATCGTGCAGGGAACAGGCGGCAGTCTGAATGTATCATAAGTTGTTAACTACAGGAGTTATTTCTAAGCAGTATTCTGACTGCTTTCTACAAGCCGATAATGCGGTGAAAAAGAGGAGTGCTGCACAGCCAGGCAGAAGGACCTGAGACCGTATTTTAGCCTTAGGGATGAAAGCCAGCTAAGTGTTAATCTAATACCCCTCCTCCTGCAAAGGAAACCTTGTGCAGAAAAGGTCTGTGACTTTCTGGCGGTACTCAGCATTTTATAGGCCTGCCTACTGCATCACTGAGTGCCCTCTCTGCCAGCAGAACTGATACATGCAGGTTTCCACAAATGCCCATTCATCAGTGGCTTAACTGTAGGTCCTGGGCAGTGAATTAGACTGTTGAGGAGCATGTGCTCATCTCGTTCTGCTTCATTAGCTACAAGGATAGCCTCAATGAAGGGGCTGGAGAAAACCTGCGGGCAGGGACATTACAAGTGCTGTAAGTAATGGCATCAGGTCTGCTCTGCCAGAGCCTTTCATCTAGTATTGCTGGCTCCAGGTCAGAACTGAGCATTTCAGTGGGTATTTGTATTCAACAGTCTCTACGTGGGCATTTCAAAATACTCAGACTCTGCAGAGCATGATAAATAAATAACTCTAAAAGGGGATTTATATTTGATGTATATATAATTTTATATCATGGGCTTGATAAGATGGCAATGATTATAGTAAAATGAAAGCATAACTCACTGTACTGTTATTATTACGGGTTTCTTAACCTACTGCTAAAATATGGTTGGGGATTTTGTCTTTAGAAGTTAATAGTTCTATGAAACCTTGGGAGTACCCATATCCTATTGGGCAAGCTGTCCTATGGACAGTAGCCATTCACATAGTGAATGGTTTCAGGCTCAATCTGTGCATCTCTTCTAAGAGACCAATTCCTAAACCCAAACTGAGTGAAATCCTTTTAGCTCTTCAGGTTTCTGTTTTTGTCAGCAGTCTTGGTCAGTGTGGTGCACTGCTGACCTATTGGATGTGTTCAGAACTGCACTAACAAAGTAAGAGTTAATGGATTGCACAGAGCTATCACTATTAACCATTTAGATTCTGAATGTGGAATGATGGAACAATTAGTAATGGTGCAAAAATGTGCTCTAAAGTGACTTACAGCAGGGAAATCACACTTTGAACCTGGCACCTGAAAAAATCAACACATTATGAGGTAAATACCAAGTAGAGAATAGTTCGTATTTACTGGTTTTTTTTTAGTATTTCCCATCCCAGCACATCAATAGTATAATTTTCCATTGAAATGAGGAAGGGAATGCTGAAATATCTGGATGAGGAAGGGAATGCTAAAATATCTGGATAACAAAACCTCATAATTCTCAAGTCAGCTTATGTATAATAGAGCTAAATTGCTTTTCCCAGCTAGAAAAAGTAGCAAGTATTAGTATTTTATTTTTAGTAGCACAGAAATGATGCAGAAGAAAAATATGATGATCCCAATGGTCTGATTTCTGGTGTCCATGTAGAATTAGTACTTGTGGCTAATCTTGACTCCTTTGACACTTTAGCAAATAGATGATATTAAGATGTTTAGTTTCTGTCTGGAAAATTCATCACAATTGACAATTATTCCCAGTGCTTAAAAGCCCATAAATATATCTGTATAGTTTCAATTGTTAAAAAAAATCCCAGTGGCTCTATAGTCATAGAATTCATTCCTAATGCTGTTAAATTGTGTTCAGCAAAATTCTTCCTTAAAAATAGTTACATCTGAAATAACACAGGAAAAAAATATCCATGCAAATGAATGCTTCAGAAGAGTGCCAAAAACTACAAATATGCATAATTTCTTAGGAACATGCCATGTGACAGAGACAATGGGATCTTTCATGGCACAAAAGATGGATAAATTAACTTGTCTGAAATGTTGAAATGCTTAGTTTTGGATCTTCTTTGCATTGGAAATATACTGAATATGGAGAAAGCTGTAGTTATCTACAGTGTATGATGTTAAACTGAACTGAATGGACCTTGATGAAATTTGTGGTGGAGCCAGACAGGCTCAGCATCTGCATGAGACACAGAGATAAACACTCTGAATTAAGACCATACAGTAAATAAGGATGGGATGCTTAAGTTTTTTTAAATATAAATTATGTAATGATTACGAAATAGAATAGTATTTATTTTAATTTATAGTCTATACTGTATATTATGCTCTTTTGCACAAAAGTAGGCTGCAGAGAGCACACTACCTTAATATCTACATTGTAAAGGCAGCAAGAAACCTATATGTAAAGATGGCATGATCCTGTCTGGGAGTTCAGTGTCTCCTGGAAGTTTTCTTTTAATACTGGGAATGAAAATAAGACAGTCCCTTGAGCTTGATGTCATGTTCACTAAAGTCATCGGGAGTTTTGCCTTTGCAATAACTTAGTTCAGGCATTGAGTGAAACAGAGATGAGTCTAATAAAAAAGCAAGATATTATGAAGCGAAGTGTGCCATCAGTATTCAACTGGCATGGCCAAACTGTGATAATGGAAAAAAAAATGTCATCCTAGCCAAATAAGGTAAAATTGTAAAGTAATACTATATGCTGTATCTGGCCCAAAATGGAAGCAGCAGATGAACTTCACTGTCCAACCTTAAACATCAGGTGAAACTGCTGAAGAACAACCCATGACAGTTAGAAGATGTGAAAGCAACAAGTACGACATGACTATACCTTAAGACCAAGCATCTAGCAGCCATGAAAAAGGCTGGAAATGTTTTAGTGCTGTCTTGGAGGTAAAAAGAGTAAAAACGTGCAGCAAGGTCTTGCTGGGTGTAGTGTTGGTAAGACCCAAGTGCATTCTTGAATCTCTGTTCAAATCTCTCTTGCATTGATAGCAATTTATTAAGTAGGTTGTCAGATACAATATATTATGAACCTCCATCATCTAATGTTGGATGCATATGTATTATAGAGTATAGGATGCTAACACTACACAAGGCCACTAGAGAGGGAGAAAGAACATAAGGCAAGTCAATAAGGAGAAAAGGAAGAAAACCAGGAACTGACGTCTTTTTAGGCTTGTGAAGAATTTGCACTACTGAGCTAGGACATGGCTTTCCGGATAATTTTATGGTGCTGCAAGAGTGTAAGGCATTGGATATACAACAGCTTCTCTCTCTGTCAGAGCTGTGTGAAATGTCTGGCATCCATCCTGTGGAAATCTATTAATTCTGGCTATGTGTCATGGTGAAATTCCTTTTGTGAACACAGACTTTCTCACGTTGTTTTAAACTGTACGTACGTGCTTTTACTTTTACTTTAACAATTTTTGTGCTGGGAGGTTTGGGATCCTCTAGCAATTCCCGAGCCAACTGCCGCTGTTTAGATGCTAATTTCAGGCCAGATCCTCCTGAGGTCAAATTTGGCACAGATTCCGGAGGCTGGGAGCCTTCCAGCCTTCGCACAGCGAGGACAAAGCTGGTCCTGAGCAAGTCAGAGTGAGTTTGCAGCCGTGGCTGAGATTACAGAACTGCACTCTGTTCCTAGAAAACACACTCTTACTTTTGTCTGAGGCATGAGGAAAGTATTTTGATATGGTTATACATGGTTGTGTATGCTACATACGTGTCATTTTATCATTAGCTGCTGTTTAATTATTTAGCAAAGTAAGCAATATACATGTTTTATGTTTCTGGGTGGGTAGAGAAGCCTGACTGCCACTTTCTTGATGGCAGACATAAATTGTGGGCTTTCAGGTGTATCAAAATGTGCCACTTGTTTACATAGACAAAATTTCTTCCTGGTTACCACCAATTCTTATTTTCTGTTCCTTCTGATACAATGCTTATAGAAAATGTGGTGTCTGTTCTTTCTCTGTTCCTGTGCTAGCAGAATTTACACACCTGGGTTATTTACACAAGCAAGGGTGTCCTTGAACTGACCTGGAGAGGTGATATAAGGGCATCAGGACAGGGCTGTGCTAGAAAGAGCTTTGCAGAACCTAATGAGGCAGGATACTCAATGTAGGTGAGAAGTTCTACATTCAAGCATGTGCAAACATCATTTGCAATAGTACAGATGAAGTAACTCTGGCCACTTGTGGAAGTAGTGAACTGAAAGGTTGAGCAAGCCAGAAAATCTCTGTGCACGGAGAGTTTACGGTATGTAGTTGTAATTATTTTGTACTTTATTTTTGCTTAAATAGCGTATAACATTGTTTGCTGGATGTTGGTAGTGCACAACAGGTACTAGAAAGGTTTTCAATACAAGAAAATTATTTTTCCATCCATCAAATTAGACTGATTTATATGGGTTTAATGTCATGAATGGTAAACATTTGTATGCATTGTACGGCTTGTTGGTTCTTCTGTGCTTCACAAATATCACAGAGAAAAAAACTTTTTTGCTTAAGAATGAGTAAGCAGCTTTTCTTTGTAGAAATTCATGCAAATCCTTGGGAAGTGCACTATGAAAATGCTAGTTCTTTTAGACTACAGACGTCTGTGCTCCATTTAAAACGCTCTTTATGGTCTGATTCACTTCTTTAGCAAGTTCTTAAGAAGTCTGCATAGTAAGAAAAAGCAGCAGAACTTTAAAGATTTTTATAGAAACTGGAGCAGCAAAAAGCCCATTTTCTAAACCCCCTTTTCCTCAGGAATTGGAGAAAGCAGGTTCAAAATACAGGTTAATTCTTCTTGCCGCTCCATCTAATCCCTCTTTTATTTCCCTCATATGGACAGTCTCTCTCTTTTCCAAAAACCAGAATTATATTGTTTAGTAATAGACTGTTTCCATGTGTGTGCATTTCCCTTCTGCCTTGTGAGCCATCCATGACAAAATAGTTAAGACCAAAGAAAAATTCTTTACTTAAGAGTACAGAATACATTTGTTCTCTAAACCTTTAACTTCTAAATGGAAAATCTGGGGAGAAAGACCCTTGAAATAAAGGAATTTTTATTCTGCTAGTAATTAGCACATTTACGTATTAACAGGGCAGCGCTACTACTGTTTATAGCATACTAAGATGTGCCTGCTTTTGGTTGGAGTCTCAGGCTCCACCCCTATGTATCACAACTCAAAACCAGAGGGAATGAAAACAGATTTAGACTAATGCTGGGGATTGTGAGACTTTGTACTTTCTTTATAAGCAAAGTTTATTTGGAACCCTTTTTCTTAAATATGCATTCATCATGTTAAATGTCTTTCTATCAGGGCAGAAGTACTCCTCTATATTCTTTCAGCATTAAAAAAGTAATCTTTCGTGTATCTGTTCATGGCTTAATAACCCTGGTCCATGTAACCAGAAGTTTACAGGCGCTCCCTTTTTAATGACTCTGCCATTTCAGTAGCATGACCCCGAGGGAGCCAATCAATTATATTTGTGAGTGAGGTACAAATGACAGCCATAACTAATCATGAATTACTAATGACCAGAATCAGCAAGTGCAATTACCCCCCTTTTCTCATTCTTCAGATTTACCCATGTATAGCACTGTGCCTCCAGTCTGGCACCTTGGGCTGCTGCTGCTGGCACATTACATCGAAATGCTCTTGCCCTTCTCCTACGTACTCTTCCCAAGAGGCAAAACCTACGTCTGTGTATTCGTCTAGTAAGCAAATTACAGTATTGGTATGAAGGAGAACTTCTAAAATAGCTGTGGTTTTCTATGTTTATGTTTACTAGAATACACAATGATAGTAAATAGCATAAAAAGATTAATCTGTTCAGTTGAGGGTGTAATGTTACATGGATTTAAGCTACATTGGAATAACATAAGAAACCAATTATTTCCCTGACTCAGGCCAAAGTCCCTGTAGACCTTTCTCCAACAGCGGCATGCAGAGGGTGCTTTGAAAATGGGGTAAGATGTATTTAGAGGAAGTTTTCCCCTGCCATGCTCTTCCAGCACCTACAGCTCAAATAGTTGATAGCCTAGAACTATTTAACACCATACCTCAATTATAAACAGAGTAGTTCAGGTTGGTGTATAGACCAGGCCTTGAAGTAATACTAGTATTACTTTAGTAGCATATCAATCTATGCAAACAGAGAACCAAGTGTCTCCTCTGGAAAGCCTGCTCCAAGCAAAAAGACACAAAGTGTATTGTACAGATGAGAAAATGAAACACAATCCAAGTTAGTGATCTACCCGAGGTCACATGAGAGCACACCACAACTGAAATGTGGACACTGATCCTCAAGACACTGTGTTTAACACCATTCCAATTCATGACATTCCCATTTCAGCACTGTTGCTCATCGTTTGTAGCTTTTAAGTCCATCCTCCCACTCCCTCCCTTCTGCCACAAATGTCTCAGTGATATAAAGGAAAGAGCAATTGTGGGTAGCTCTGAAGATAATCTGGGTTGAAGCGGGTTATTGAAGTTGGTGCCAAGAAAAGATGGAAAAATCACTCAGTGCTGTTATCTGGCAACCAGGCAGCAGTGACAGATCCAAGTGGGTTTGTTAGTAAGAGCGCCTGCTGCTTCAGTAGCTACCTGGTATCTGCAGAGTAGGCTTTGTCATCTTGGGCCATCCACTTCCTGAAGTAGAGCTGTGTTTTTGGCCGAAGAAAACAAACCTCAGAAGGTGTTGTGTAGGTAGGAGTCCCACCACCTCCTCACTTTACCCTTCTAGTCCATGCTGCCTGGCCACAGCATAACGTTCTCATAGTGTCCTATTGATAAAAACACCTCCATTCTCCTTTCTTTGGCTAAAATTGCTGGCAGTTAGGCAGATGCTCTCAGGTCAGACACTTTACCCACTGTAAATGCATATGATCCAGGAAAATGCATAAATCAAATATGGTTTTAGTCTGACCATACAATTATTCTTTCTGTGAAGCAGAACACTTATTTCTCAAGGGTTCCCAAGGAGTCTGATGGTAGTGTTTGAGAAATAGAGTGCTAATGAATGCAGCAAAGGGGGTGTCTCAGTGTAAAGCCAGTGGACAATGTGTCCAGTCACCTACAACATGTCCATGTCCAGAGTTTTGATACGAGTAAGAAAGCACTGCCATGATGTGTAACCATTTTTCTTTTAGATGGTGGCCCCTGCCTTTTTTCCTGAAGATACAAGGTGTTAATAGGAAGGCTTCCTTCAATAGTCACTGTTTAAAGTACTGAATATTGTAGTCTTGTTTAAAGTTTATGTGTATTTTATACTATTTATTCTGTCAAATCCCAAACTCATACTGAGCTCGGGAGGGCTGGCTGGACCTGTCTGCATTTACCCACTGAGTCTCCAAAAGGAACAATCCCTATGTATGTATAAATGAAAAGTTGTCCCGTCCTAGTGAAAATGAAACCTGACCTTTTGTTTCATTACTAATGAACACACCAAAACACATTTATTAAATCTGCACTTTTTCATTACTCCATATGTTTCCTTTTTCCCAGCCCATGTCTGACATGTGACAGTAAAGCACAGCGTGATTGTCCCTAGTGCCTTCTCCCTTGTGACTTCCTGCCACCTGCTTCATAGCGTTAAACAGATGTGTAAGTGTAAAGCATTACAAAACTCATCTTTTCAATCATTTATCACCTAAAAAAAATCCAAATAAATCTATGCTTTGGTTAACCATTTTATCTGCTCAATGTAAAGAAGAAAGGCACCATAGATTTTAGGAAGATTATGTAGCTATAAAATATTCCACATGCACAGCAAGTCAGATTATCCATTTATATCACAGGTGACCATTAGGCATTTTATTTCATATCACATCTTGTTTATTTTCCTTTAGTGGCCAAAATATTCCTCTAACATGCAATAGGATTTCTCTGGAAGATACTTTTTTGACAGAGGCATTGCATTATTCATCATCAAGTGAAGAGGAAAATTTCAATTGCCAGTTTCTGGTAAATGTCTAATTAAGAAAGGGGACTTCTGAGCCACAGACAGGCGCCACAATCATTAAAGGGCAGTTTTCTGAAGATTATGAGTCTCCAGTCTGTCAAGTAGAGTTTTTCTTCAGCTGAACTAATTCGGCAGTAGAAAACCTTGTCTAGAACAAAGCCCTTGGAATTAACATCTTGTTTAAGCAAACACATGCCTACTTTGAAGTAAGTGTGATAGGTTCACAACTGTTATTGAGGTCAAGTTTAATGGTAGTGAAGTGACAGAATATAACTTCAACACTACTCTGAATTTCAGCTGCAGCACAGATTGTACATACAGACTATCTGAAACCATACAGTGTATTTCAAACAGACCAGTTTACTATAATTGGCACAACCAGTCCAGTTTTAACATGGAAAACTACTGATATGTAGACCAACTAATTCTCTGGCTGCCTAATTAAATTTGAGGGTGTGAAAAGCATATGTACAGAGGCAATTATTTTTGTTTCCCAAATCTTACAGTTTTGATTAGAAATTTTTTGAGCTGCATATTTATTTTGTCAAGCTTCATTTTAGCCCTGATTTAGGATCACATCACTGCTCAGCAGGTTTAAGTCTAGTTAGACGATATCCTTACATCAGGCTTTCTTAATGACTGATTATTGTAGTCTGATTTTTGCAGATCTGAACATGTGAATGGAATTCTAATGGTGAAGGGACCTGAATCAATGATCATTTCAGTGCAACTGGTTTGTATGTGAGCTCTGTTGAAGGAACAGTCTCCTCGCAACTGATGCTGCTGGAAGTTGCCAGTGAAATATAGTGTCAGTTAGTTCCTCATCACTACCATCTTCTCATTAGAACAGCAATTTGTATGCTGACCTTGGTGCTTTATAACCTTGGCTGTGTCGTATCTTAGTCTAGTTTAAAAGACAAATCCAGCTTGCCCACTATTGTTTTTACCCACAGTCATTTGTACTTGTCTCAGAGATGTGCCAGGCCGACAGCATGTGAACGGGGCTTTCAAGTTACTAAAACACTAAAAGGTCACTACAACTGTTTATTTATATATGAACTTTAGTATTTGTGGAAGTTGCCAGCTCAACAACCACAGAGGCAGAAATCTTCTGACCTCGGCCCGTCTGAAGCAAGGGCAATGGCAACGTGAGCTTGTTTCCTGCCAGCGATTCTATCCTTATTCTGGAGAGACAGCCTGGAGGAAGGAGTTAGTCTCCATACTCACTGATCGCAAGATTTCTCAGCTGGAGGTGCCAGTTTTGGTGGGTATTTTTTATGATATATTCCCACCATGAGAACTGGATGAACTCCCACCATCCTGACTCCCAGGGAACAGCTTTTTGAGCAATATTCGCACAGTTTTGGTCTATGTTCTGATCCTTGGAAGTACTGAGTGCCCATTTAGGAAATGATTTCACACCTCTCAGACTGTGTGTGACCATGTGCTTAGTGGGAAACAGGTACTGAGAAAGTTTCCTAAGCTGAGATCTGAATCTTTTTAAATTTTATTTTACAAACTCAGAAGTGCTCTCAGATGATTCATTCTTCTGTATAAGTTTCCTTCAATAAAAATTACTTTTTGGTCCTCCAGGAATTTGCTTTCAAAGGGAAAAGTCCTTATTTCTGTTATTGTTTGTATAGGAGCTGATGACATTGTGAAAAGTGAAATGGTCTAAAACACCCTCTCCATTTTCTGGTTTTCTTTCTTCCCCCTTCCCCCTCTATTTTCATAACCTTTAAAATCTTCTGAGGAAATTTTCCATTTAAGTAGAACCCCAAAATCTAATAGCATATCATTACTTCATTTCATATGCTGCGTGCAACTGGCAAGCAAACCTCAGGATACGTCTAAGATATTATGTGCATCATGTTGCTGCCACAGGCACGCTTATTGTCAGTGACATTGTTCTGCATCAAGATTTCAAGCTGCCTTAGTCCCCTTTGTATCTAATACAAAGCACTGATATGCACAGCCACAATAGACTTTAATGACGAGGTGTCTTAATTTGGTTTTTATGATGTGATTAAAGGTACAATAAGGTATGTGTTCAACAAGAGGGAAGACCATTGTTCTGCATCATTAAGCTCACAGCAGCCCAAAAAGAAATTGTAGGCAATGTGCCAAAGCCCTTAATGAAGAGGATCTCTTTGAATTATCTATGGATGAGGAAGGGATAAAGCCTGAGCCCTGGTATATTTGATCCTCTTTGTGCTCTCTGTTATGAGGACTTACGGAGCCAGACGTACTGGACCTTCTGGAATTGTAATTTATTGAAGCATTAATTTCCCAGCCACACTAAAGCTCTTGGCCTAATAGAGAAAGTGCAGTTATGTCCTATTATTAATTCTTGCAAGTGTTTTTGGAATTCCCACATCTCGGAGTCATGAACTTTTACAAAATAAGGCTAAGGAGATTTATTTGTAACAATGCTCGGCAGTTCCTAAACCCAAGTTATGCAAATTTTGTCTAACTCAGACTTTAATAAAAGCTTCTAGTTTTCTCAGAAATGGCAATGTCATCTTATCACCTGATACTAGGGTTACATGGATGATACCAAATAAAACCACTGTAAGAGGTCTTTGTTCTCACTAGCATATATTGCAACTTTTGTCTTTTATATTCTGCTATTTTACATGACAATGATTCTTCATTTCCCTCACCATTAAATTTTAAGTGATGGCTTTTATGTGTAGGTTACATTAGGATGCATTTTTATAGTTCCAGTGACATTTAATTATCTGTATGTAGTCCATAAGATATAAGATTCCCTCCCTCCTATCTTGTGAAACAGAGAAATCAAAATAGCACCCTGCTAAAATAATTTTATGCAATAATTTATATTCTGGAATAATCGGGGATTATAGTCTTAAATAATTCAGGTTCTACTATGTTAGAAGTCCCAGCTTTATAGGATTACATGCACCTCTCACTTCTGTGGAAGCTGGGAGTATTCCAACCATGTTTCCCAAAGGACTTCCATGCTTAAAGTTAATCACAAGTGCTGTGCCCTGTGCTCCACACATTGTTGAAACAAGGCTGCAGCACTTTGCAGGTTCATTTCTAAATCCAACCTAGTGTCAGGGGATCTGCACCTGCAGCCAGCACTGGATAGTTCAGTCAGCTCAGATATCAGTGAGACTGTTCCTGTGACTGATTTTTAAGGACGTGTATTTAAGGAATGTTGTCCTGCATCTGTTGAGAGATGTCAGTAACTTGCAAAGGTTCTCTGCCACCTTCATTTCTCAATAACAATTGTGCAAGCTTCCTAAACAATCAAAACATTCATGAGTTGTTGCTGTCTGAGTTTGTTCTGGTTGTTGCACTTCCAAATGTGATTCACAATCCTTAAACCCAGACCGAATGAAAACTTGGTGACCTTGTGGGATAAGTAACTACTGCCACAGACACTGCCTGATCTGAACAGAGCATTCACACAACCGATACCGCGCACCAGGTCTGCTGCTGTAGACAGCATCTGAAACTAGTTGTCAGTACTGAATAAAGTCTGAGAAACCTGATTACCTATCTCCGAAATTCTTCCCACCATCACATGCATAGCAGCTTAGCAAGTGGAAGTGAGCCATTATAAATAGAAATGACAGTAGACATGTCTTCCTATTTGCTCTCACAAGGTTTTTTTTTCTCCCACAAAGCATGAGCATCCTCTGGGTGAGAGAGCAAAGATTAGATCAGAACTATGCCTTTAAAATTTAATCACTTCCCTACCAGCATAACATACAAACCACATATTTTATTCACTTTGTTGTCAGTGACATCAGTATCTGAGATGAGAGGCAGGGGGTGACACAGCCAGGCCACAGGATTTCTTTCACTCCGCTGAGCAATCCCCTCTGCCGGTGAGCGCCGAACACAGCAGCGCAGGGAAATGCCAACCAGCTCGACACCCCTGTGACTGCCCGTCATTGTCACTTACTCTAAACCACCTCAGGAGTGGCAAGGTGGTACGGGTACAGCTGGAAGGAGCTGGGCAGCTTCTGTGTATCATCTGGAGCGTTCATACAGAGAACCCACTTCATGTTTTCAGAGGTTAACGTAAGCTGTCTATGATTATTTCAAGAGAGAGCTGTAGGAGTGTGATCCTAAACACCTGGCCATTGCTATGCATGATTCCATCACACTGTTTGGTCCAAATCGTACTTCAGATGTGACAGAGTGAGAAATTTCAGAAACAGACAGAAGGAAAAGCAGAAACAGGAAACAACATTTTTGTAATAGAGGATAATGTGTTATCACATTTTTAGAACACTTATCAGATGCTCAATATGAGTAAGTTGATATATAAAGATCTGTAGAACTGGTTTACTTTGCTGTCAAATGTAACTTTTTTTTTTAGCTGGCATGTCTACAAGGTGCAAAAACTACAACAACTAGACATAAACTTACATTGACAAGAATAGACACTTAAAGACCAGACTGAGCACCGAATGAGTGCCTTGCACAGAAAGAAGTGTCTCTATGTACTCGTAAACAGATACAATCCATTCCTTGCACATCTTCCCTAACTTCAAAGAGTGTGTGACCAAGCCGTGATCCTTGTTAAGAAATTTTCCCTAATGCACACTGGAGAAATTAACAACAGAGTCCTGTTTCATGATGGAAAGTTTTGTAAAATGTCTGATGTTATAATAACATACATTTAAATATTCCATATTCTGCAAGTGTGAATGGGAAGGTACATCATAAAAACATAATCATTCTCATACACTTATCAATAAGGCAATCTCCCTTTCATTGCCACTTGTGTAAGCACTTTGGTATTCTGTTTTCCCTGTCATTAACAGTGGTCACAAGCCCAAAAGAGAATACTTGTTTCTAGAAATGAAATCTAATTCTTTACCTGACAAACTTCATACAGTAACTTGTACTGTTCCTCTTGCTTCTGCAGAGTGCACAGGCTGCATCCCATGTTTAAGTAAGTGGCAGAAATAATCTTCCTTATTCACCAGAGCAGCCACAGCAATCTCTGTTAGCAAGCATGCATGCAGGTATCCCTGAGACCCCAGGTGAGCGGGCTGGACCGCAGCGCTTCCCGGTGGTCTCACACAGGCTGCTGCAGAGCGACTGTGCTCTCTCCTTCCGTGCTCTCCCTCCGTCCTTCCCTGGCAGCACACAGCACTCCCTCTGCCGCTCCGCCGGCTGCTGCACTGTGCTCCAGTGCGCGCACTATATACTGCTACTCATGCATATTAATCAGCTCTCATTGACTATTCATAACAGACAGTGATACAGAAGCTATAATTGCCAGCTATGACAGCTGAAATTTCTCTAATTAACAGGCAAGTGCTTCAGTAGCTGGCATAATAAAAGACACTAACAATTTTGTAAACCATTTTGTAGCAATTACAAATAAACATGACTACATTTTACTATGGTCCCTCAGGATAATTCTTAACATATTTAAGCAGGCTGTGAGTACAGTTTAAATGTAAGTCACAATGAAATGAATGTAATGGTACAAAACTCAGTGGTGGCTGTGGCAAAGTTGAATATGCTTAGTAGCATTTATTTTCCTCTCCTACTGTGGTGCCATCTGAGAGCCTCAGTTTTACAGCAGGAGATGACTGAACAAGGCATTTAGCAAGCCGAGAAAGGGCATCTCTGTCCCTGAAAGCCTACACGCAGCCTTAGGACCTGCTACAAAGCAAGAGATCTATGTGAATGTATATGAATTCAGGGGAAAAAAGAAAAGAAGGAGTGCCCTGGATTAATATTTATAATTGTCTTTAGTTTAATATTTATACAAGTGAAAAATGGGCATCTATGCTACTGACTCTCATTGTATTTGAAGAGTGTAACTAATAGCTTCACATATAATTTGTTACATTAAAAATATGAACTTTACCAGATTACAAAAAGATATGCAATAAAATAAGTATGGCATTTATAAGTATGCAGTATGTGAGTGCCTAGATCCACACTGAACCTGTGCCATAGATGCAAAGGATAAAACATCAGTGAACTGCCCAGTGAACTAGAAAAGTACTCATAAGTCATAATTTTTATGGATATTTTCCAGTCTGCAGGAAACACTGCCTTGTGTTATGAGTTTGGATTGACCATGTGTTCTCCAATAGTTCAAGCATTCAGAAGGTATGCATTTTTACAATCCTTATTTCAATTTGTTCTGCTACAAAGAAGAACAGATGATAGAACAGCTAGGAATGAGACCAAAGGTATAGTTCTAATGCAGGCGTTGCGTGGCAGAGGCCCTGGATCTCGTGCTGGGCTTATCTAACTGGTTTGTACCTATTTGCTTAGTGAGTTTCTGTGGATGGCAATGGAAATGTTGTGCAAGGATTATCTGCAGCTTTTATGTCCAAACTCTGTACATAGGTATCTTGCTGTAGGTATTTTGTAGGATACCCAGCTATTGCTACGCTTGTACCGACTCACAGTTTGCATTAAAATGATCAGCTCCTGAAACGTGGTTCATGCTGGCCATATGTGTTAGTACTAAACCTCAGTACACAGACACCATGACAAGAAGAGGTCCCTCAACTCTGAGCCTGTGTTTTGGTAGCAAAATCTACCTACCTACAGGAAAAGAAAGAAATGAGACCTCT
Source organism: Coracopsis vasa (assembly GCA_026283785.1). Lineage (NCBI taxonomy): Eukaryota > Metazoa > Chordata > Aves > Psittaciformes > Psittacidae > Coracopsis > Coracopsis vasa. The sequence goes on from JANHGB010049870.1 coordinate 35,133, forward strand.
TCAAATCCCTGCCAAACATCTGAAAGCAGGTAGGGACTCCATCCCTGTGTGTGACTGGGATGTTTCCCTGGCGAGATCACCGCTGCAATGGTGGTAGAACTTGCTGAGTTAGAGCAAGATAGAGGTAGCCTGGACCTTACTCTTGGCCCTGTAAGCTGAAGAATGATTCAGGCTATCCTGGTTAGAATCACAGAATACCAGGTTGGAAGGTCCAAAGTTTCTTGGCAAAGCTTATCTCAGTTAAATATAGCAATGACATACCACAGGCTTCTCCAAAGGTGGTTGAAAGCCAGTGGCTGTGGATCCTGAACAATGGGAAAGTTCTTGCGTGAGGGAACTGGTGTTCCCCAAGAGCAGAAAAGATGATGATGATAACTGAATTAAGAAAAAAAAGAAGACCCTAGTGGAATTGTAGGAAAATCTATGGCTTTCATTAGCTGGTTTCTGATTCTGTAATTTAATTAAGCAACTTTGGATTAAACTTTCAAAACTGGTGTCCGTGATTTGGAGTCTTTTCATGCAATTCAGTTTCTTCTTAAATACTATTTGCTATCGAAGTGTTATTGTTCAGTTCAGGTGCCTGAGTTCAGTCAGGATTTTCTTTAGCAATAGCACACAGCTGGATGTGATTAGAAATAGAACAGAAACATGCAGGATATTTCATTTCCAGTTTCAACGGAAATGCACCTATTGGTTATTTTCCTATAGTAACATGATAGACTACATGAGGTAACACTTCATCTGATTCAGAAAGATAATCTGTAAATCAGGAGAATAAGCACAGGACTGTTGTTTTGATGTAGGAATGGAGGGATCCCATCCATGTGATGTTTCAGATTCTTCAGCTAACAAAGCCTAAGCACATTGCTCAGCACCAAACTGTGGCTGATTGATGCAGTTGGCTTCATTGCACTGTTGCTCTGGTAAATAAGCTACCCTGGCAGTCAGGCCAAGGCTTATCTCAACAGAGATGTTTTCCATTATGGAAATCTAACTTGTATTTCTCTATTCATCTCATAGGCAGAAATGGTAGTATTGCCTCAGGTTAATATAGACTAGGTTGTACAGCGCTTTGCCAAACTTTAAACATTTGGGCTGTAAACTTGTATTCTGGGCATTGTCCAATGCTGATTTTTGCTTTTAATGGTATACTTGAGCCAAAGTTTTTCAGTCATTTCCAAGAGTAAGATTACAGAAAAAAACCCAAAATTGTTTGCCCATGTTAAGAAATTCTGGATATGTTTTCTTTGAGAAGGTTTTACGATCAACATAATTTGAAACAAGAATTTGAAGTTTGGCACAGGGACAGTTTGTGTTGTTCCTGTGAAATCTGCTAAATTTGGTCAGCTTTTAAGCTGTTGCGGTTTGCATGTTCTCAGTGCAAAGTTGCTATGAGTTTCTGGTTAAATTCTCATGAGACTTCTGCCACGATAAATGAGTTTGGTGAGTGATGCCAGAAGGTCTGACAAGACCAGTTCCATTTCCTAATTGCTCTTTGTGAGGTTTGAGGACTGATACCAAGAACAAAGAGATCTTCTCAGTGCTCCTCACTGCTGGACCCAGCCAGCCAGAAAGAGCCCTCTGAGCTGTCTGGGATGGAGTGGATGTTAACTGTGTGATTACACTTGCTTTATAACATATGTATGAGTTACAGGAACCCTTGTCCATGCATGCTGTACGTGGTGAAGGTAAATAGTCTTCTTTTGGTTTGTCCACATAAAGCGGCTTGTTACAGGATCTGTCATCTGTGTTAACAATGTGTCATGTGTGGTCTCACCAGTGTGCCACAGATAATGAGCTTAGCAAAATGTACGTGTAGTGGATGGCTTATATCACGTGTAATGTGAATATTATAGTGGTCCCAGCTGAATCTGAGCAATCCAGACTGAATGGGAAGTTGGTGAGCCAGCTGACTAGGAACAATAGTAAATAGCCTTTGAATATACAAGGTGCCAGCAAAAGCTTTCATTAGCATTTATCTAGATTACTTGCTCCCTGACTGATCACATGTGACCAAGTCAGCAATAGACCCTTTTACCAAGATACCTGGCTCTGACTATCAGACATTTGTTTTTGTGTCCACAAGCTAATTCCCAAGGAACAGAGGAGTGGAAAGCAGCCAGCCTGCGTGGGCCACCATGAAGGGCAGGGTGCTGCTCTCGTCTCTGGGAAGCTGTATGTCCTGGACAGACAGACAGTGGTGGTGATGAGGGAATCTTGCCACAGACCATAGGCTGGTTTTGCTATTTGTATTTGTCTTAGTTGCAGCTCACAATCTCTCAGCATGTAGCTACAAGCTCAGTATATATTTCACTATTTAAAATGTTTTATTTATGTTACCATTAAGCCTGTCAGGTGTTGGCAGGTAAGGGGAATCCACAGGAGACCAGTGCACTTGAGGCGTCCTGCCTGTCTGCACGGGATGGTGAATCAGAATAAAGAGGGAAATAAAGCACTCGTGAGGGACCTGCACCCTGGAGGGGAACATTATTAGGGAACTCAAAGGCCAAAAAGCACTCTCTGCCAGCTTTTCAAGGGTAAGGGCTTCGGCTGCCAAGTGTTGGCTCTTAGACAACAGTTCCCACCAGCAAGAATAAACTCATGTCCTTTGTGCGAGGAGCAGATGGCACATAGCTACTTCACAGATCTGGGCAGACACCAAACCCTTGCACTCGGTTCTGGGAGTTCCTAATGTTTGAGTGGCTGAGTGCAATATTAGTAATGGTTTGGCATTGTTTATTTTGTTTCTTTAAATGCAAGTTGGCTTTCCCAGTATGCAGTAACCATTTAATGTTATATTTTTGTACATATACTTAGCAAGTTCTGTTTAAACAAATGATTCCTATTTAAGCCGTGCTATTAGGGAAATGTTTGCTTAATGTATCAATACTTTAATTACTTTTCTTGTTTTTACAAATATTTAAGACATGTGAGAAACAAAAGCTAGGGAAGAGAACAGCTGTGACTATAAATAATTCTAACATTGGTGTGCTGTATAAACAGAAGTCAGGAAACTACAGATGATGAGTACATAGAGTGGTGCAAAAGAAAACTGTTTGTGCTATACACAACTGTGCTTTAAAGTAAGTATCTGGAATTTTTCACTGTGTTAGGGTGCTTCTCAGTTATAGCCATTGGGTTACTTCTATTAAAGCTTGAGTGCCTCTGTTGAGAATGTGGTTAGATTGGAGTTCTGTTCCCCTGTGTTATTTGCAGATTTTCAGTACTACAATCCACTGATAGCTCTGAAGGGTTGGATTCTTAATAATGCATTTAATTAGTGTGGATCTACTTTAAAAATACCCTTCTGAACAGTCCTTTGTTGAATACGTGAAAGCAAACCAGGGTTTTCTATGGCATTGTGCAGGTACACAATTAAATACATACGCTAAATATAACAGCAAAAAGATCTCAATTCTGTATTATTTTTTGCATGTGGGCATAGCAATCTGCCTGTGCATTGGAAGCCTCAAGTCTGGAGCCAAAATATTTAAACTAAAACATGCCACAAGAGAGGATGTGAAAGCAAATGTAAAACTTTGGCTTTATTCCCATCAGTTAATGTTGAAGTCTTGAGATCCTTATTTGCTCCACTTAGCATCTCTGAAAGGGTTCCAATTCTCAGAAGTAACTTAAATGAAATGATACTTCTTTCTAAACCACTGAAGGAACTGTTCTGTCCTGTAAGCTCTTTAAGGAGTCTGACACCTCTTTAATTTATGCCACTTGAGAAAGACAGTAACATTATAGGAACATTAGAGCAGCATCACTGTAAGCACTGCAAAGTCAGTAGATACGAGAACACTACTGTGTTAATTCAGTCTTTCATGAAGCAGAAATGATGAGGTCAGCATAGGGTAAATAACTGTTTAATATGCCACTGAGACCTTACGATGGGGAGAATTAGGATGCTAAGGGCTGACCTATGGGCTATGAAACTCCTCCTACTGCGGGCTGCCTCGTTGGGTGTCTGTTACAGCAGTGCCAAGAGGCCTTGGTCAAAGATTAAGACAAAAGGCGATCTCTGAACCAGAGAATGTGCACGCTGGATTTATGGTGATGACACTGTGATGGAAGTGGGTGAAACAGGGTTTTAGCTAGTGAGGACAGAGGATGAACTAATCAAAAGGGAGTGCTCTTTCACCTAATCATATACCAGCTCCAAAATCACCATCTGCTAGCTACGATACTTCAAGCCTAGCAATGCGCAAATGAGGGACCTGGAGGCAGATCACACCTTAAAGAGCTGTTCTTTAGCTCAAATCCCTGAGGCACTATCCTTGTCCATTTTCCCATTCGTGACACAATGTAGTCAAGACACTACAAACCACAAAAACAAAAGTACAGAAGACTCGCACGGAAATGAGAAAATCTGAGTATAGGCTGGATTTGTGCTCTAAAAGCTTCTTCCATGTTAGGTAAAACCTCAGCTTCCTCGCAAAAAAGCAACTTTGATTTCCTGGCTTTGTTACTGGAACAGCCAAGCTCATCTCTCTAATTTGTTACGGGTTATTTAACTAGATAGTTTCTGTTTAAGAAGAATGACAAATTTAAGCTTGGACAAATTGTCAGTTTTTTACATGGTAGAAGAGCTGTGATTATTGTTAGCAGTTACAAGAATAGGAAACAAGAACTAAGAATACTTGAAGGAAGAAAGTGGATAATGAAAGCATAGGAGTATGGTGTCAAATGTTAGTTATACACTTGTGTTGATAAGGTTCATGTTCTCTCAAATCTATAATTACTTACAGAGCACGTATCTCCATTTTGATTTTGCTTTTTGCTATGAAATGGCACTTTAGAGGGATAGCATTGGTAAGCACAGACTGCTGTAAGTGATGGTTCATTTTAAAAGTGCTAATACACTTTTAATAATCTCAGAGCAAGCAAAATGATCCAGTGTACTTGAATGCTGCATAAAAACTATTGACATAATGCTTAATCTTTAAAACTGATAGACACATACCCAAAAGCTAATAAAGTTCATTCTAATACAAACGATCCAGTAAAATAGTATATCATAGTCTGTGTTAGCTTTGGATCCTGATCATATAACTGTAGCCCAGGGACAAAGAAAATTGAAGTGATTTAGAAAGGTACCCAGTAGGATATATCTGATATTAGGCAGTTTGCTGAAGCAAAACAGTAATGTCAGAAAGATACAAAGGTGTAAAATCCATCTGACTGTGTCCAAATGCTTCTACTCTTTGACCTTTATGTCTCCAGATGAACTCCCATAAGGGTCAGCTTAATAATATATGGCCAGAAACTGCCAAGACCTGCTAAGGATCACAGCCTCCACTTCCTTCTGTATTTTAACTACTGTATGCATAGTATGAATTTGAAGCCATTTCTATCTGAAAAGATATTAACTTTCATTTCTCAGTTTTTACTGCTCCACACTTAATTTGGAACAGAGCAAAACAGGAATCCCATGGTTCTATGAATCTATGGTTCATCAGGTTTTATACTAAGCACCTAATGAAAAGCGTATTTGGGAATATTAACCATTAATGGTAAATGGCAGTCAAAATGGAAAGAATTGCTTATATGTTTGTCTTTGTGTTCATTTCTAGGTTCAAGTGGACAATAAGGAATCTGACTGCAAATTCACTGGTAGAGCTCCTATGCAGAAAAGACCCAGAAGTTGAGCAGACCTTGAATGAAACTGGATTTAAGACTTCTAGGAACAAAGGAAACGTAAGTGTTCATTTCTGTCTTTGAGTTGGGAAAGATGCATTTGTGCTGAACGAGACTGGCATTATCTCCAGCACTGGTCAGTGTGATTAATTCCACTGTAGGCACACAGAGAGGCCAGCAGTGACTGCAGGACTCTGCTGTATGTGTGAAGCAGCAGTCGTCTCTGCTTCAGCAAAAGTACAGTCAAAAGAGATTAGACGTATGGGGTAAGAGGAAGGAGCAACAGAGGCAGTTTGCAATTCCAGAGGCAGGCTGTGCCTGTGCTGCAAACTTCACCTGTGCATTCACAGCACCAACTATGACTTAATCTTGAAACTGTGGAAGAATACAGAGGATGGCTGAGGTCCTATTGAGTGCTCTAGTGTTTAGCATATGAAATACATCAACAATATAGCATCATATTTGGTTTCCATTTATCCTCCTTACAATATAATCTCACCGGCATATGAAATTGCAGCGATGCTGGTTCATTTCTTGTTTCATTATGAAATCAATACTATTGCAGTAACATTGATTTGATAAAAGACACTCTAAGGCATTAATCTGATCTCTGATACAAGAAGGACATTTTTTATGCCTAACTTGGTTCATCTTGAATGAGGAATTCTAGTTCAATGAGTAAAGTCTGCTGTTGGAGGGCACACAGTTCCCAACTTTGTTCCTTTTATAGGTAACATTACTGAGCTTTATCTTCAATGGCAATGGAAGTGATTTCCTCCTGTTATTAGCACTGTATTTCTGTGAAGCCCTGTGAATCAATGGGAGGTTACATGTTTACCTTAATGAAAAAGATAAATTACTTCCATAGGTTATTGTATTGGCTAACTGCATAGAGCTATTATGTAGATATACTTCCTTTGCAATTTTTTCCCTCAAAATACATATTCCAATAACCACTATTGATTACACAGTATTGAAACGAACACACAAATACAAACATTTGATACAAGAAACGGGAAAGTACACAGGCAATCAGACACAGTGATGAATGCCAATAATAACCCAGGAATGCTCATTCCTATTGGAAGACACATTCCCCCACTAATCTTGTCATTTCCAATGAAGTCCCAGAGCTGCAGGCTTTCCATGATGCACAAACTGCACTCCACTTTTCCTGCATGCTTGTCTTACTGAGAAAGGAAGACACACGTGTGGTTTCTCTGCATTTCTCTGCAGAAAGACCGGTGTCCTTAATGAGAATTTTACAGGCAGAATGTAAGTTAGAAGACAAACATTAATTAATGACATTATCTCGTAATGCACAAAATAAGTGGTTGTGGTTCTTCCAAAGTCTTACTGCGTGTCTGGAATTTCTGTCCTGCTGGTTATCTGCAGTATGACACTGGGCTGGGAAGCTTGAAAGTTTTTATGATTTATGGTATGACTGTAGCTTTGCAGGTTAGTTTTCTGTGTTGTGGTTATTGTCATGGTGGGTTGTGGCTTGTCTAGTTTGGGGTATCAGGTATAGTTGAGAAATAAGTTAATGTTTCAGTGAAATTTCTTATTCCCTCTCCACTTTTGTTATCCTTTGTTGCTCCCCCCAATAAGAGGGCTGCAGCACAGCTCCCTGCTTTCTGTTCAGATCATTTTTGTCTGCTCTGACCATGATGATGATACAAACCTCATGCTTTTTTTAGGCTAGTACAATGTAATGAATGTACTGGATTGCATGTACATGCCTAGAGGCACAATCGGTTCATGGCCGGGGGGAAGAGATTCTAGATTTCCAAGAAATACACCTACAAAAGCATTAAGTAACTCACAAATAAAGCACAGAAAATGGGGTGCCTACTTAAGCTATGAGATTGGCTGCCAATATGACAATCACCACAATTTCCTATGTTACTTATGGTCTTTTTCTGTTTATCTGCTGCAGTTAGAAGGTTATAAACTACCAAGCGTGTATTCCTAAGTCTCTGAAATTCAGGTTTCTGTGTGCTTTCTTTGAGTTTCATGTTCTTAGAGAAGGAGAGAAATTACAATAATTACGGCTTAAAATATTCTCATTTCATGGTGTAGCTAACAAGTGAAACTACAAGTAATGATGTAATCTAACATGTCAAAAACGAAAATGAAAAGAGGAGACAGAAGGCAGGATGGAGCCAAGGGATGCGATGTGCCATGTCATCTTCTAATTAACTAACTGATCCTTTAAACTGTCAAAATCAGCAAGGAACTCCATGGCCCAGTGTCTTATTAATATTCATACTAGGCCACTAGAAGCGATGATTCCAGTCCCAGTGGTTATAGTTAAACATTAAAAAAGAAGGAGCCAGGCTAGCCAGGGCTGCAACAGCTTCACATTCATAAGGAAATGAAGGCAGGCCACCCTGCTTCCTCCAAACCTCTGCTGGGGGATATTCTCTGAGGATGCATATTGATTTCTGGATTATTATGGGGGTTGTATATTGAAAAAAACAATTATTTTTCCTCTTGCTACGAGCTGCCACATTGTTAATCACATTGAGCTCCATGTTGTCAAATGGAAGATGCATGTAACGCTTTGTAATATGAGCCCATTCTTAATTTTGCACACACCAAATGAATCCACAGTTAATAAACTCGTCGTTTAGAGGAATGGGTGAACTCATTTTGCCTTGTAGGATGCAGTTCAGGATAGGTTTAGCAGAAATCTGGGGCCTGCAAGGAAAATAATCATCCATAATCTTCTTATAATACAATTATTCTCTTACATTTCAGACTGCCAGTCTTTTCCCAACTCCCAGTTTCCTGAACCTTGAAGTCTAAGGGAGCAGCTGACATTTCGTTTCTCCATTAATTTTCTGTTTAATTCTTCATGGCAGGACAATGCTTTTAAAAGTAAAATCTTCTCTGCTCTTCATTACACATACTATTTTGGGGCCCGGTACAGGTCTGCCATGTACAGGGATGTGCCTGTGTGCAGTAGGAGATGGGGATGAGGAGGGAATTCATAACGCTCTGAAGTCAAAGGCAGTTTTGGCATCAGCCTTGTATAAGTCATTTTAACTATGAGGGGGAAGTTAATAGTAATTTTAACTATTTTGAGGGCAGTTAATCCCATTTTACACTTGCCATTTCTATCTGTGCATGACACAGTAGAAAGCAATATATTATGCAGCACTTTATAGCAGTACGATCAGTAAAGGAGTAGCTGAGCCATAAATCAGGTGCTATACCTCTAAATGAAAAAAATAATTAAATAGTTTGAATCTCATTAATTGATATCTTTGATTTAATTGATCTACTAAAGGAAAATACCTTGGGTTACCACGTTGCTCCTGTTCTCTGCTGTGCCCTTTACCAGTTTCCTTTGATCTAACTTTTTCACACTTTCACACAGCATCTAGAGGACATAAAGCTTTGCATCAACCACCTTTCACAGCCCTCTGTAGATCCTTGTCCCATGGGAGCAGGCAGGGCGAGGAGTGAGTGCTGACTGAGTAGAGGAGCCTGGCTCCTCCTGATGCTGTGGGCATCTGCAGCTCTCCTGCATCCCTCACCAGCCACCAGGACCATGCTAACAGGCTGACTTTGGATTCTCAACACGAAGTCCTCTCAAGCTTAAGTCACAGCAGGCCAGTTTTTGGTAACTTAACTAATGGCCCCTGGGGCTTCTCTATCAGCCCCAGGCCATGCCCTGGAGCAATGTCAGCATAGCAAGGTCCTGCACAGGCCCCTGGGACCTCAGAAGTGGTGTGGAGCTCATGTCACTTCCAAGAGGACAGTCTTCCCTTATCATGTATACACTAAGCCTGCACCTAAGATGTGCATAAAACCAGATAGGCTGTGCCTATGGAGATCCGGTATTTGTCTGGGCAGCCTCTCAGTGCTTTCTCACCCAGAAAAAACCCTAATCTCCAAGCAAAGATATCAACCCAAATATTTAACGTCATCACAGGTTTTATTCCGTTGTTTAAGCTCTGCTATGTATGAAAGGCTGGCTCAATAGGACAAAAAATAGAAATTAAATACTCTAAACTGTGTATCAGCCAGGTTAACATCAGGCACTTAGCTGACACTAAGATTTGTTTGGGATATTAATGTCTATCTGTTTCCCTGCTGGCCTTTATATTAAATCTATTCAAGCGGTTTATAGTCTTTATTGTGAAAGTTGTCTGAATGAAACTATCTATGCACATTGGTAAATCCTTAGGAAACAAGAATCTGGAGTCACAGCAAGGCTGTATTCAGAGCTAGACTGTTTTTCTCCAGTAGTTTGTTGTCTTATTTTGCAACTCTGTCAAGCAGCTTAGTAGAATAGTATCTTGTTCACGTGCAGTTTTATAGCGATTCTTCACCTGAGAGTGTTAAACACCCTCTACTTGAAATCTGTTTTAAAGGAGAGGAAGCCGACTTCACCTTTTTTAGTCTTTTCCAGCATTTTTCCATATAGGATCACATACAGGTACAGTCATAAACACTTCCCTGTATCTAGTATGTGTTCCTTAATTAATGCATGCTTCAGAAAACCTTCCCCATAACTTGCATCGGAACATTTATGTTTCAGACATTATCCATTTAGTTTCAGTGTTCACTTGAAAGCATTTCAAACATTTGCTATCTCTGCACTTGTATTTTCTTCCTTACTGTAACATTAATTTTGTTTTGAATTAGAAAAGGATAAAAACCCAACTTTGGATAGTAAGACTTTCCTAAATTCAAGCTTTACTGAAAATACTTCTTGTGCAGGATGTAGCAGGGCCAATAGTGTGTGTGGATCCTCTGCTTGTAAACTGGGGGAGCTATACACAGATTACATTCAAATGCATTTGATTCTGTGGAAAGAATGGGATTCCCAGCACTCCTCTTTTCAGCTTCCAGAAAAGTCTCTGATTAAGCTCTGCTGAAAGGCTCCCGGTTCTGCCTGTCATTCAATAGTATTTTAATGTGTCCCCTACATGTTGAAAAGACAGCCGTCTTCCCGTCATAACAATATCCTGTTGATGCACACACTATAGTTGTAAGTTAATGTATAATTTATGAATTAGGTTTTTCAATAGTCCATGAGGGGGTATATTAACTATACATGTTTTGTAAATTTCCCATCTCATTTTGGCACAGGGTAAGTTATCAGTAATCTCAGAAGAGAGATCTATGTGTATGAGTGCATGTGCATATTTTATGTGGGTAATATGTATTTATATCATGGTTATCTAGAGAGCATGTCAGAAAATACACGCACCTGCAATTTTACCTGATTTTATTGCAAAATGATAGGAAGGGTTTTCTGAAGGAATAAACAGTATTGTGTTTGGTAGATGCCTTTAACAAACCACTGCTCAATTGTATTTGTCCTCGGCTTGTTCTTCTGCATAATTTAAAAGACAGCTGTCATAGCTACATGCTATCCTGTCTAAAATCTGACATTTGTACAGTGTTAAATAAACCCCATACTGTGCTCAGCACTTTAATGTGAGCCTTCCCCTTGCCAACAGCCGTGGCTGGGGATGCCCGTGCAGGGTGGTAGGGCACAGAACCATGCAAGCTGGGCTTAAACCAAACCCAGCTGTACTTTGGGAAAGGGTTAGAAGTTAAGGGTGAGATAAGACGAGGCTGTACATTGCTGTTTGCTGGCTGAGATGTGGTGCTGTGTCTGCCAGGGAGGAAGTCTGGGTGGTGAATGGCTGTGCCATCGCTGGGCTACTCAGGTAGCACCCCATCACCTGAAGCTCACCCCAGGATTGGGGTATGTGGCTAATCCACAGCTTGAAAATGGTTTAGAGGAACAATACTGAGAGAGCTTGAATGGAACAAAATGCTGGAAGAACAACAGCAAAAACTCATCAAATCACGTTACACTATGAGAATGACCGGGAGTTTCTTCAGAAAAAGAGTTCAAGTTAATTGCATGGTAGAGACCATGAGATCAGGATCCTGGGACTCAGGATCTGATTTATGCACTGCAAATGTATATATCCTTCTGAGAACAGGCCATTTCCTGTTTAAAAATTTAAAAATGCTTGATTAGAATCTGTGGATACCAAACCAAACACATTACACTACTTAGTCCATTAAAACTCTGAAAGCCCGTTACTTATCGTACAGTGATGGATTGATTGTATTTAATCTTTCCTCCTCTGAAGTTGTTTTCATTTCCTGCAGCAGTGTGCACTCCCAGCAACAACACCCCAGCACAGAGTGTTCACTGGCCACCGCTGCAGCTGATTATAAAAGTCTATTGTCACTTGTAGCTGTTTTCATATAAATACTGTCCATTTTATGAATCCTTATTATTCTCATTCTAAAGCAACATCAAAGCTGGAGCTGGATGGTAATAAGGGTACCTGAGCAAGCAACACTGAAAACTTCTTATCTTTACCATTAAATTAAGTCAGTGTCATAAGCTCTAATAACATTCAAATGTTCGCTGCACTACATTACTTCATGAAAAGCACTTTTTAACTGAAGCTAACCACAGAGTAAGCGTGTTTCTTAGAGGGGAAAGAAAAAGAAAGGCGATCTTGACATTTACTATATTTGTCCAATAATTGTTATTTACCAAGTAACAAAGGTAAATACTCTTCTTAGATTAACTTTCCCTGCTGAATAAATAACACACAGGCAATGCTGCAGCCAGACCCTTTCTTTCTCACACCTACTCGTGGATGTTTTGTACAGCTGAGGCTCTCTTAGAAGTGGTGTTCAGACCAGTTAAAGGAATTTATGAAGTAGAAACAATCACTAAGTTGGAGCACAGTGCAAAGCCCTGGTATGGAACATTAGTGTCATAGATAATTCATTTCCGTACAGATAAAGCTCAGAAATCTTTTCCTGTGGAGTTTCTCAGTCAGGGCTAATTTCATATTTAGGTCTCTGTTTATCCTTAGATCGGTGAACATACAAGCTTCTTAAAGCTGTTATTCCCAGGTCTGTGCTTCTAAGTGATTTCCTATCCCTCTACCACTCACACACTTAAAAAGACAGAGCTGTAACAACAAAAAATTATAAACTGCAGTGTCCTGAGCTCATCCAGTTTTAAAATAACAGAGTAGTTTTTGAAACAGGATGTGTTCTCAAAAAGGTGGAATACATACAGTACGGATCACTTCCACAGTACATTTTAGACTGAGAGGTGGAAGTGTTTGCTTGGTTTTGGTTTTCATTTAAAGAGTTCCTATTAAGTGGCATCCACCCTAATTTTCCTCTTAGTACCTTCTGTATAAATTCCATTGGGAACTTTCTCTAACAAATTTGGGAAAAATGGTGCCAGAGAGTCACTGACTTCACAGTTCATGGAACAGTAAGTGGTGCTTTTTCCTTTCTCTTAAGCAGAGATGTTAGTGCTTTTTCAATTGAATGTGGTGATTCAGTAGGCAGAAATAAACAGATGGCTTCTGAGTTCTTCTGCAGAATCTGGATTTGTTGGGTTTTAGTTCAGACATCAAGAACAGTAGAAAGAAGAATGGGAAGACTTATTGTTGTTCCACACATCATCTCTGAATGGCAGGAGGGCAAGAACTGCCGTTATAAAATATAATGTAGTCAGAAACCTCCAAAGGGTGTCACATTGGGATTTTTAAATGCCTAACATTGACTTAATTCAAAATGATGCCCCAATGGAAACAGGATTATTATATCTGTTAACATATCTCCAGGAATCTAAAAAGCATTGACTCATCAGTCAGGTATAGTTACTGTTACATCTTTAAGTTCTACAGTAAGTCATTTTTAAGATAATTCTATCTGATTGTGTGGCTTTTAATAACTGCCATTTGTTCAAAGAAGTGAATCAGCAGGAAGAAATCGTGTGAATCTTTTCCCTGCTACTGCAGATAGAGCCTTTTAGTTGCTCTGGTAATTACTTGGATCAGTCTACAGGACTTGTATGATTAGCCTGCAAACTTTGCTCCTACCTGCAAGAAAAAGGATTAATCTTTTCCCCTGCCACAGCACACAGCCGGCATTGTACTCTTGGTCAGGGTGGCAATTTCTTAAGTCTTATGCTTAGAGTTAAAATCTTGCTCTTGAGTTACAATATGAGACTAGGATTTAAGTATCTGTTTTGTGTGATTAAGAGTAATTCTGAGCAATTAAAGAAAACAGTTCATTTGTGGCAGGTGGCAGAAAGCTAAAGAAGATAATTACTCTTTTTAGCCATCTGTGTTAACTGCCATTAGCGGAATTAAACTGAGATTCACCACTTTGAAATTTGAGGCAAAGTTCCTTTCCCTTAACTACATAATAGAACATTGTCTGAAGTCTAATTACCAAACAAAAGTAAGTTCCCCCTGCTTGCCATGAGGTGCCTATTTGTTATTTTTACTTAAAACGTTGGCACTTTGAGACATGATAAATTGAAGAACTGCTTGTACTGAATGTCTCTGAGTTTCATGTTGGCTCTGAAAACCTGTTCAACTTTGTGTGAGTTTATCCCAGCACGTCCTCATCTACACCATCACCTACTGCCGAAATAACCTTCTATTGAAAAGCAGAAACATTTCTATGCCTTGCATCAAGTGTCACAACTCTGAAATAACCCAGTACCCCTCCCTATGTCTGCTGATGACCTGAGTGCTTACACTGCTGCTCCTAACGCTGTTAAATGATCAGGAGTCACATCACTGCTGAGGCATCTATGCTGCAGAAAGGATATGAGCAGTTACGGAAGTATGTGTTGAGATATGGAAAATACACATCATCAGAGCAAAAAAGTGAGCATGGGAATGGGAAATCTTTCCTCATATAAGCAGCAGCGGGAGGAATGTACACAGAGCACAGGTATTCCTGCCTCTAGAAACCACCAGAAGCTGGCTAGGGAGTACAAACTCATTCTGTATCTCTCTAGCTGCAGAAAGAGTATATAGCACCCAGCAGTTACAGACTGATGTAAAGGAAAAATACAATTGTGCCAAAGCAGTCACATCTGAAATTCTAGTGTTTCTTCTGACGTCTCCAGTTCCTACAAATTGTAAGGAGGCAGCGTTTCATCCATGTAGTACCTGGCTCATGTTTAACCTTCTGGTATTTATCAATTCTGTCTCCTCTATACTTTCACTTTGGGTATTAGCATTCTGATAAAATTCATGTCTCGCACTTGTGACCACACAAGAGCCAGACGCAGGAGCTGTGTTAGCTGGAGAAAAGGTTACTCTGGAACAATTACAGAAGTTTTCCAAGTAGTAATGATACTTTTGAGTACTGAAGTTCTTGGGCTTGCGATTTTTTATGGTAAACATTATGCTTAATCACCAATAGGAGCTTCATTTTCACAGGGTGATCCCAGCTAACTACTGAGTCTTTCTCACTGATTAATACCAACTGCATTTCATTGAAAAATGGGTGGATTATGTTAAGGAAATTACATTGGACTTTAATGACTGTAATGACCATTTATAAGTTTAGGAGAACATTATGATTTCTCTCTTGTGTGAAATAGTTTACAATTGTGTTTTTCAAAACTCAAATCTGCATTTAATGTCAGCACTTGTGTAATTGTGCTACAATTACTCTTTAGCTAGGAGAGAAAGAGGACACCTAGAAGAATACTGTACAACAGGTCTGGCTGCAGAAGGTACTGTTCTGTAAAAGCAGAACAGAACGGTCACCTGAGATGGTCTTTAAGTAAGGCAAATGTTCATAGTCTGGTCTTCTTTACTGTGAGGGTTTTGAGGCACTGGCACAGGGTGCCCAGAGAATCTGTGGCTGCCCCATCCCTGGCAGTGTTCAAGGTCAGGTTGGACGGGGCTTGGAGCAACCTGGTCTAGTGGAAGGTGTCCCTACCCATGGGAGGGGGTTGGAACTGGATGAGCTTTAAGGTCCCTTCCTACCCAAACCAGTCTGTGATTTAGCTGACATAACAGACATACAAGAAATGAAGGACTGAGGATGGAATCCCCAAAATCTTAGTTCTTACACGTATCTTAGGTATCTCTTAACAGCATTATTTGTGTGATGGGCTCTCTGATGATAGCATGGGCTACTACTGCTGGAGCAGTAACTCTGACTTTGCCAGAGGTTTTGTTCTTTTCCTTTTTCAGCAGAATCAGCATGAAGTCAGTTCTGGGTGATCTGTGTATTTGCATAGTCTGTGTTGGCAAACTGGGATTAACAAAAACTGCTTTCTGTTGCCAAGAAATAGGAAGTTTCTCTTAGCACAGTATTTGAAGTGGCTGGCAATATGTGAAGAAAACATACCCGGTTAGTGCAAGACCTCTTAGTCTGTACAGGGACTTAGGGCATCTCTTCGATGTACCTCCTGTGGAGAAAGTGTGCCTTCCTGAGTGCTTTTAGACTTCAGATTTATGCAGTCTGAGGTGGAGACGCTATGGACTCTAATGGAGAGAGTATTTATCTTCATTTTTGCAATTACTGACAGGGAAGCAAAGGCTTGTGCAGTTGGGTCTGCAGAAATAAAGGACGTACAGTGTAAAATAAGCCATGTTCTCAAGATGGAAATCTGGAGGGTTTATTCCCTTGCCTTCATTTCTGCGCCTTGTGAGTCACTTGTGTAAGGAAATAACACATTCTGTGTTTCCTCCAGAGTAACTTCACTGTTAGTCTATAAGGGCAGGGTTCACTTACAGAAACGTAGATACAGACACCTGGTGCCATCTAAGATGCCTTAAGTCATCCACACACCTGGAAGATAAGATGCAGGACTTAGGAGGACCTGCAGGCCTCTGACTGGGGGCCAGTCCTGATACTCCAGTGCCTAAAATGCTGATAAACCTGCCTGCGGAGGCAGCAAGATCCCTGTTCAGGTGTTGTATGAACATTATTGCCAAGCTGATCAGGCAGCTGGAACAAGCTGAGCTGTAGTTCCATCTAGACAAATTAAATATGCGTTTGCATAGATGAGATGTGATTCTGTATAGAGTTTCTCCCTGTGTTTATTGTGCTTTGCTCCAGAAGTCATTGCAGTGTTCCTTTAGCTAGTGAGATGTCTTTATTTGAAATAAAGAAAATATTTGCTATGAAGGAAAGATAAACAAGTTGAATTATAATGAACAGCTTCATGTTAAATACACAGGACAGTTATTCAAATCTCCTCTATGAACCAGAAATGCTGGAAGTGATGTTGCTAAGCTTGCTTTGCTGTGTAGCTGTGTGTCCTTCCTAGATACTCTTACTTCATTATTCCCTTTCTGAGCTGTGTTCTGGGACTTTAGTACAAAAGAAAGAAGGGAGGGGGAGGCAGAATTTGTGGAGGAGAACAAAAGCCCTTCAAATAACTCTTTTAGACACTTTCCACATTCTAATTGAATAAATTGTACAGAAAATCCTATGTCTGTAGTATACAACTCCCCAGGTGCTCTCAGCGACTATATCCACAGCTGTTTATATTCAAACTAGGTAATTTAAGACACTCACATCTGTATATATTGCACAGTGTCTTTTAAAATCAAATGGCTTTGAGTTTTGACTTAGAACAAAGCAAACACCCTGTGAAGAGACACTGCGTCTCTCCTTGGACCTTACCATTAATCTCTGAATAGCTAAGCAACATTAAAAATAGGGCATTATGCTGAGACATAAGCTCTGTTTTAAACCAGTGCGTAATGTCACTAACATGACATAAATGCACAGAAAAATGTATGTATCATGTCAGCTGGCAAATCAGCTACTGCCTGGTGCTCCCCAAGGGGAGGGATTCATGCATGAGGCTGCCAAAAGAAGGGTCATGATTCAGTTTGGCAGGGGCATAGCCTGTCCACATTTTGCTTTAATTGCTCCTTGTCATGTGAGATGTGGTCCTGGGTGACACTGTGGCTAGAATAATACAGAAAATAAACACACATGATCTCATATATGCCAGAATCCCGAAATGCTCTGTTTATTGTGCCAGTGATCATTAAAACCAAAAATAGTTAGTGTTTCATTTTTCTCCCATTTTTTTCCCATCATTTCTTCCGGAGTGATGCAGGAGTCAACCTAAAGAAACCACAGTACATTAAACCAGGCTCATTTTTCCTGGCTGATTTCTAATCTTACAGCCAAACTGCTTGTGCCTCACTTTGTAACTTCATCAGCCCAGGGAAGAAAGGCTAAAGATACTTCTTAAGTCTCCCTGTGAAGCCTGATGGCTAGGAATGTCCTACAGTTTATTCACAGCAGGAAGCAGTGTAATTGTCAGCTCCTTGTTTCTCCCCTAAAGAGCTGTTCTTTGGTGAAGGCAGGGAAAAAAACTGTGAACAAGAGTTTACAAATTTGGCATCTGGTATTGCAACTGCAGAGGCTGAAAATGACTCGGCAGCTACAAACTACAGGCCAGAACAGCACTCTGCATGTAATGACACCTCTCCTTTTGCAACTCTGCCGTCTACAGAACAGGCTGGATTTATTGGAGGTGCAGTTTTTTGAACAGGGTAGACTGGGGAGGAAGAAACTGCATGTTACTTTGGTGTGGCTTTGCTGGAAATGAGGAAAATTATAGGAAAGACTGCAGGACAGTGGAGGGATGGAGTTTTTTTATTAATGCATGACTGAGATACATTCACAGGTAATGCATAAGGCTTTATGCAATCCTATGGTCTGTATATTATTACAGTGATCATATAGTCCCTTTACTGAGCTCAGATCTCATAAAATGATGTAAACTGACCATGAACGACTGCAGAGGATTCCACTGTCATTACAGCACCTCCGGGTACAGATACATCCCAGCCTGTTTTATGTGTCCTACTGAGACAGGAGTGCTGCTTTGCGACAGGACCTTTTGCCTTGTCACAGGTCAGCTGGAGATGTTATGGCCCAGGACAGAGGTTACGGTGGCAGCAGATGTGGTGGGGTGGTAGAGGATGGCAGGACCCTTGACAGACCAGCAGGGCAGGCAAGCAGAGGGGAAACTTCAGACACAACATGAGTGGTGACCCTAAAAGCTGCCCAGGACCTGGACACAATGTCCTGAGTCCCGCAGGGAACCAGCGCACAGAGCCCGGCCACCCTGGTTCTCCAGCTGATCATTTACAGGCACCAAGAGAAAGGTCTTTGTTCCACTTGTCCCCAGTAAGCTCTCTGACTCCTTGTGCAATTATCATTAAGAGTGTGTCCAGTGTTTGAAGGAGTCGGCCATTTAATTGTATAAAAGCAAAGGTTTAACCACAAAAGCTGCCAGGCACTCCCACAATTATCATTTATCAGCCAAACAGAATGTCCTCGGGTTATGTATTCATCAAATGTTTATTGATTTAAGCTTTGGGCATTTTAAAGGATTAGGAATTATTACTTCTGATTTAAATAGCGTTTAGGGGACAGAAATTAAACACAAAACAGTGTTTCATAAAGGAACAAAAGAATTGCACAACAGAAATAATAGTGAACATGAGCCTCTCTCCAGTGCTTTGGAACTAAAAGATGGTCCCTATATACAGCAAGTAGCCAAGGATTAAAGTGGGCCCATTTTTCACTTCAGGAGAGACTTTGCTCATCTCTGTGACTCCGTTCAGAGTAGTAGAGGGTATTATGTCCCCTGAAAATCTTTGCAATTAACAGATACATGGAGGGCAGCTTCTCCTCCTCCTTACTCTGATCTGGTTCTAGCAGACTAATTATTCATAAACACCTGAAAAATGACAAAACTTCCTTGTTTTTAATTCAAAATGCAGACAGCAATCATGGCTTGGGTATCTGAACTCTACTGGGACCAGTACTGGGTCACTCAGGAGAGGTGCTGTCTGCTTATGAAGGAATCTTCCCACCCATTTTGGGGGAAGCTGATCACCACAGAGGTGCAGCCATCAGCATGCAATCTGAAACAGAAATGACGCATGGCTTGGGAGAACAAAGCACTTGCAAGCTTTGTCCAGGATGTAGATATATTACCTACTGAACTGTGTCTCTGAAACAGCTTAATCAGATCAAATAATCCCCTGGACATGGAGCCGATCTTTATGGAGGGCTCAGCAGTGAGGAGTCACACAGGCTGACCCAACCAGCCCAGGATGGCCCCTGCCGCCAAACACATCTGCAGAACTAGCTGTGCCCTGAGTAGCCTGGGTACACTTTCTGCCTCACCTGCAGCCCTCATCTTCCCTTAAGGAAGTTCATTTAAGGATGTGTTTATATATACAAAGGGCATTATCATTTAAAGTTTTACCTTGGCCTTTATAGGCTTGTCCTACATGTAGTGTGAAATTCATTTATAGCTGAAGCCTGTTTTGAGTGAAGGGCATCTTACACAGCAATTTATCACTGGCTAAAGAGCCTGGGGCTAGGAGTAGACATTTACTTACAGAATCTTTAGACTATTTTAAACAGCCCTTTGGGACCTCTCTACTGACCAGCCTATAACATGCCCTTCTGTAGCATCTCTCTGTGCTATTTCTTTTAATTGACTAACCTCAACACTGGCTGTTCAAAATCACTTTAACCCAAACATGCCCCCGGTCTGAAGCTCCTAATGACCTTCCCCTGGCCCTAAACACATACGGCTGAGACAATGCAAACATCATTTGGAAGATGAGTAAATTCAATAACTCAATTACCACTGCACCAAAATAACATTTATCAAACACTGGCCACAGTGGTTTGTATCTTTAGCTCTCTCTGTTTCAATGGCACGGCATTTGGGTGAAAGTAACTAATCGATTTAGGAATGATTAAATAGAAATTTGTAACACTTGGCATTATTAAACCTTCAATCTTCATTACAACTGCTTAACAATTACATCATGGGCTGTGTAAAATAAATTAACAGTAGCTGGAAACAATCTTATCATAAATAAAGACAGCAAAGGTATTAGACTGGTGTTCAATAGGAAGTCTAATAAAAATACATATATTGTGGCATTATTGGTAGGTTGTAAATAACGAGGCTTGGAGGAGTTTCCAAACTGGAAGATTTTTAAATCCCAATTTAAATCCCCCCCTCCCCAGCTGGTATCTAACATTGAACTCATTTATTTTAAAAGGTCTAATTTAGTGGTAGAGCCAGCAGCCTGAGGGCTGGAGATGAATAACAGGTCATCCCCTGCATCCTCCTCTGAACCAGAAGAAATACTCCCCTTACAGCTGGTCTGAATCCCAGGTCCTCCTCATGGCCTCCATGCTCTCACCTTTTGCCTGAAGTTCAGTGAGTTTCTAGTTCTACCTGCTCCTTCAGACATCCAGGAGGGCCTCTCCTTCTCCTCTTTCAGGACCAGATCATTCAGCATCTTACCTAAGTTAATTTTTGAAACAATTTTGGAAGTCCTGTAAAATTCTTTCACCTGTTTTCCTACATCTTTGTTCAAAGCCTGACTTTTCCAAACTGGGCAAATCATTCTGCATATAAAGCACCTATTTTGAAACCTTCACTTACCACTAAGTGAAATCACAGCATTTCTTTAAAAATAACCCTGGCTAGCTATTAAATAGATACAGTTGGTCTGGGGATTGCTACAGCTCTCTACTTGTTTCTAACACGCTAAAATGGAAAATTATTGTGAGCTAAGCCATTCAGGTGATGTGAAAGTAGCTCGTGAGTACTGCCCTGTTTTACACTGTCAGCAAGACCACTCTGAGATCCGAGAGGACTTTCCAGGTGCTGTAACCCATATTTGCTCGTCCCTCTTTGGACCTCTCCCCTGGTATTGGAGAATTGGGACCAGAATGCTCCAGAAAGAAACCATAATCTTTACCTCCACATGTAGGTTCCAAAAATAAAGTAGCCTTTTCTTTCATTTCCTATTACCACCTCTTCTAGACATTGAAAGAGAAACAAGCAATGACCCTGATCCTGAATGACTGATGAAGTAAAAACAAAAACAGAAATAAGAAGATTTAACAAATATTTACCAAACAGTATTCAGCTATTTAGATAGCTGAATGTTATGTTATAACATGTGTTATACATGGTATACATGTGTTATACAACACAGGGAAGTTTTCCAACACATCAACTACTACTATTACAATGAAATCACTGTTCTCCTGATAAAACTGGAATGTAAATTTAAGCCACCACATACCATGACATATAATAAACAACAAATCAGATGTTATTGACAGTGGTAAATACAGTCCCTTGCTTCTTTCTCAGAGATGAATCAAAAGAAAAGATGGCTAAATTAAAATAGCTCAGGCCTGTAATTTTCTACCAGTCCCAAGCATATAGCAAATGCTGTTATTATGTTCAAAGTTGTGGTTTTTAAAAGCTCAGAAACCAGGTCATTAAGCAAAAGCCATCAGCATGGGGTACGACCACTCAAGGCCCTTCATTTATTTATTTAATTTAAAGAATTTTTTCTTAAATGAATGGAAAGGGAAAAGAAAAGCCCCAAAGATGAATGTTCAGGTGTAAAGGCAGCAAGCTGTGAACTGAGCTATAAGATAAAACAAGGTGGTTCTTAATCCTCTAAAGTTACAGCACACATGCCTACGCTCCAGGAGGATAAATGAAGTGTGCATGTAAGGCTTGATTTCAGAGTTTAGCATTATTAAACCAAAGACCATAAAGTTAAAATCACAGTTCTGAACTGATTAATTGATTGTACACCACTTGATTAGAGTTCTTGCTTGTTTACTTCTATCAAACCTTGCACTTTTATGTGCTCAAATCCATGCAAATATATGCTGGGGGAGTCCTCGCTATCAGGAGGGGGCCTCTTTATGTGAGTAATGCTTTGCCACAAAGGACACCAGTAATTCCTTTTTAAAGTGAAAGCATCCACTTCAAACTTTACTGCTACGGGTTGCTATAAGGTTATTTTCTGTCTCTTTATCTAATCCCATAAACATCTTTAGTATGAAAATAATACGAAGAATGGCTAGAACAGAAAGCTGAAGAAGGCTTTATTAACCTTTATCCTCAAGGAAGTACTCAGTGTTCCCAGGGAGTGCTGCCCACTAACAGCCTTGTCATTACACACACTTCTGGTGTTCCAGAGGAAGCTGTAGCACAACTAACAGCAAGAGGGTGTCCATACAAAACCAGATCTGGAAAGATGGCACCACTTTGCACAACACCAATAACGCAAATCAAGGTACTGTAATTAATAAAGTGTAATGTGGCAGTTACCTCTAGCTCCTTGGTATTAGAATTTCAACAGTTAACATTAAAATATTTTAATGTATGTGTTTTAAATAGTTTTAATCTAAAAATATATTTTGTCCTAAAGCTTGGATGCTGATACAGCAGACTGCAAAGTGAAATATTTGCCTCACTGAAATCCATTTAATATTTACATTAACTTGTGTGTGTCCTCAATTAGCCCTAAACCAGCTCATTTCATAAACTGACAGATCTATTATTACAGTAAAATATTTGGATGCTAGAATATTTCCAAAGCATGATTAAAAAAACCCCAAACAGCATATTTAGACCATTTAAAGTGAAATTTGGTATAAACTGTTACTAACTGTGTTGCAGTCATTAACATAAAATACATAAACCACCTTCCCCATACAGAGGAACGTTTGTACCATATATCATTTAGTGCACAAGAGGGCTGTTATTAACTTTCCACAAATATGATTTTGGGAAGTTCTGCTCCTCTTACAAGCAAGTTCTGCTAATCAGCTGTGAAGTCTCACATGTTAAATAGAACAGTAGATTGTTAAATAGAACATGGATTGACTGTGGTCTGGCAACTGGAAAAGCCTTGTTTTATCTCAAGGCTAGTGGCTTGATTTATCCCAGGCCAGTGGTTGCTGAACTTTGTTCCAGCTGTCACTGTCAGGGCCTGGGTGGGCTTGGATCAGGATAGGGGGATGTCATTAAAATCCAACATGAATCAGTATCCTGAAAACACATCCAAAATGATAAACCCCAAAGTATTAGCCTATTGTTCCAAAGCAACAGGTTTTCAAGTTGTACTGAACTTGGACGAATGGGGGAGGAAGTTTCTGCTGTTTCAGGCTGTTTCATATCGTGCCATGTTTCTCTAAAAACAGAGCCTGTCCTTAAAAGGCCAGGAAAGCTGATGACATTGATCCAGAAAGATGAAGCATGTTTCTACACCCACAGCCTTAGAAGCCAAGTCCAAAGCTGTATGAAGTCAGCAAAGGAATTTCCATAGACTTCAAATGGCTTCACATCAGGCTCTGGGGAGCACATGTGTCCCATGAGAACCTGAGGAAAGAATCAAAGAGTCTAGAGATTCAGATACTTCCACTTGGTTTATTTTATGACCACACCACACTATATCAGAGATTATCTCTGTGACTGATATAACTGTAATTGGTATAGGGCAGGGCTAACGTCATCAGTGCCACAGCCTAAGCAGCCCCCATCCCAGAGCTGGCATCTCACTTCATCAAACCCTGCTGAGAGAGGTTTTGTTTTCATTATTTTTTAAAATAGTAATATCTCAACCAGAAATGTGAAACATGCCTTAACTTTTGATAGCCTTGTGCTGAGGTGTATTTGCATTAACTCCCCAGGCTAGAATATGAATTTAGGATTCAGTTGGTGGTCTGAACTAATTCCCACTTTACTGTCTACAGTCCTCAGGTTTTGAATATCGATGATTTCTAGGTTCATTATCTAAGGTTGATCCTGTATTCTGTTTCTGTGGGCATTATAAATAAATAAACCATTTATGCCATACACCCATGCTGCAGGAAGGAAGGATTTTGTATCTGAATTTCTGAATCTTCATTTTGGTTAAAACATTTGCAAGATGTTACAAATCCCACAGTATCATGGCATCTATTCAGTAATTGAGGCATTGAAAACAACCAGTGAGAAGCAGACAGTTCCTTTTAAATGAAGACTGCAAAGGTGCTACAACCAAGACTAAAGAATCAGTAGCTGACCCTAGTCCCAAAGCTTGTAATCATGTGCATTATTTCCTCTCTCTGACTGGAAGGTGCTGTAACACTGAATCGTGTCTACTTGGACTTTTAGTTCAGTCCCAAGATGCCTGAAGCTTGGACAGACAGCTGAGCTTGGTTATCAGTGACAATGTCTGGGCATCTTTTCAAATGTTTAACTTTGTTAAGCTTTGTTTAGCTTTTGCGGACAGTTTTAAGACTTGCTACTGACGTACATCCCACTACATTTTGCAGTAAGCTAACTGCAGAGTAATTGGTAGCAGATGCAGGCCAATACTGCAACAAGCATGATTGTCGTGTTACCGGTTCACATGACAGCAGATGATCCTTCCTGATTTGGAAGAAAGAATCACTTTGAAATGATTACTAAACCAGCATGTGTCATGGCCATAGGGTGAGGCACACAATTTTGGGGATACTGGGCATGGTTAGGACTCAAAACATAGTAAAGATGTTTGGGATCAGCTCTCCACGCTTCCCTGTGGTAGTTCTCCTGGTTTTGTTTATTTATGGAGAAATAAAGAGTACAATGTGGAACAGTAAAGCTAATCTAAAACACTTCAGCGGGATGTGTTTTAGTTGGCAGGATAATAATTTAGTAATAACCTCACAACAGCACTAGGTGTATCACAGAACGAATACAGCCTGTGCTCATAAATGTCCAAGTGTTTATGGAGCAGGATAAATTTATTCCCAGAGTTCACCAGCTGCTACTGAGCAAGTTACCACTATTCTGGTTCAGATTTTCTATAGATGTTGCTGGGGAGCTGTGCTTACTCAGACACTTCAATCATCAGGATGCTGGGACAAAGACACTACGTGCTGCTTGCAAAGAACCATCAAGTTGTCAGCCGTCCTACTACCTGACACTGTTTTTATTTTGTGTAGAATGTACACACCTACTCTTGTCAGTCTGGTGTTTGGAAGATGTTAGCACAGATACTCTGATAATGTTTGAATTTCAAAGGCAATGCAGCTACAACAGGGGTTGTCTGTAATCACGTCTAACCTCTTGAGAAAGTGGTACTGCAGCGTGCCTTCTCTGTACTGTTGTTATTCTCTAACTTACATTGGAAGCAATGTTTGAATGTACAGCTGGTGGTAGATTAAGCAGCACCAAAGAGACATATTATCATGGGATATCCCGATCAGTTCAACAGTAAAATTAACAAACTGGTTAAAACAGGAGAGGACTAATGACTTTTCCTTGAGTTTCAGCTTCTCATGTTTCTTCTTTCTTCTAAACTCTTAAGGTTGGGTCTCAAAAGAGACAAAGGAGAGAAAGACCTCAATTTAGATGGCTGTTTAAGTTGGCACATCCATCTCATCAATTTGCTAGAGCCTATGGTTGTTCTTAAAGAACATACAGCTCACATGCACCTGCGACCTCACTCTTTCTTTTTAATGCATGTTTAAAGCCCAGTGTTACCAGGTGAACTTAGTTTAGAAGCAATTTTAGTTTCAGATGTAATTCTTGTATTGATATCTTTGGCATCTTGAACCCAAAACTGTAAATCTTAATTACAAACCCATGAAAAATGCAGTTCCTGTGTAGGTACCAAACAGCCATACTTGTGTTGGTGCAAATGAGGCCATCCTAACACAATAATCAAATGAGTTTCTCATAAACTCTTCCGTAATCCAATAAAGTCACAGCCTTTTTTTTTTTAACCTTTATCAATCTCAATCTGTAATATTTACATACATATCACAGATAGGGGATGAAAGGGAACTGGAATAACTGACAAGCAAACTGAGATAAATGAGAAATAACCAATCATTATGGCAAAGAAGCAAAAGGCAGCATTGTGGAGAAACTTTATCGAGTAATTAATGATCTATCTGGGAATAATTACATATGACTCACTGCTCCCATTTTCTTAAATGGATTTTAAAGCTATTAAATATCCCCTTAACAGTAAACAGCATGTGAGATACTGCTTTGGCACTTTTGTCCACAAAATTTTATCTTAATCAGTGAATATGGATAGTCTTGAGGAGGAGCGGATGAGCGGATACAGCTGCCAGGTAGTGAGGGATGAGCATGCTTGCAAGAAAAAGGATGAGATAATGGATAAGAAGATACAGAGCCTTGCATATTAACAGTGTTAAAATCGCCTACATTACACAGATCCAAGTAGCGGACTATGTCTTTTTATGGCCAATACAATACGGGTAGGAAAGTCCCAGTGAATGCCTATCACAAACACTCTGTAACTGGCATTTCTGATGTGTAGACACAGAATGATGTTGGAGAAGGAGGTCCCACCATATGCATGGGTCTGAGTGAGCAAAATAGTCTAAGGGGGATTTAACTGCAGAAGATGCTCTACAGAAACCCCTCCAAGAGTTTCAGTGCAACACTCATGGCATTACACTGTATTTTTTATTGAAAAAAATAAATATAAATGCTGATGAATGTAAACATGAGAGAGATCCAAGAGGACCCAGACTAGGGAGAATCTGACCCAGGGAGAGTCTCAAGTTCCACAAAACAGCCAGAAAATGCATTTTCATTCCCTTTTCCTATGCAAAACAATAAGGCATTACTCTAGTTTGTGGGTAGTGTGGGTTTGAAGAGAGTCCTGCGTGTAGGTTTGTTATTGAGTACCCTGAAGAGTAAATTATTATGGAAATATTAGCTGCATTGTTTTAAAAATAAATCAGTTCAACTAGTGTTTACAGCACTCAATGCTTTCAGCAAGGATAGGGATGGAGTGAGCCTACCTGACAGAATGAACTGCTCAGGTTAGGTGACTCTAGCAAAGAATGCTTTGTTGCATGCTCTAATCATCCATTACAGAATGTAGCAATCCAAAAGCAAAGAACACACCCCCCAACACAAAATCTATCCTCATGGAGCAAAACTCTTGCAGCACACAGCTGTTTCACTTAATGGCTACAGCTGTTTTTTTCTAAAGCTAAAATTTGCTTAAATTTGCACAGAAAATTCACTTGTGAGTCTATTTGAATGCAATTCACACACAAACCGAACAGCCCACCAAAACCAATTCCATCGAAACGCCAGCAACCTTTAAATGCTCTATTTCAAAAATCACAGCCTTTGCCATTAAATTCTTCTTTTTTTCACCAAAAATAGTGTATTATGCAGACATGGTAGGTATATGAGATGGGTTAATGTCCTTATTGGTGTTCTGTATGAGCGCTAATGACCTTGCATAAAGCAGACATAAATTATTTTCACATACCATCCCTCGAGTAGCTTTATGAAAATGCATGTAGTGATGGTGTACTTAGCTCTTCAATTAAATGCCAGAGAAAAAGTGACTTTGGTATGGTTTTGCCACTCGATTTCATTGATGATCATTCCCAAAAGTGATAGTAACCTACTTTTATGCTAAAGGGCAGTGGTTTGAAGGACCATATTAACAAATCCTAGCTGTTGTATTTTGCATTTAATTTCAACTCAAAATGCAATTTAATTGGGAAGATGTTTATTTAAATATCCAAATGCAAGCAAAGACAATTTCTTAATCAGAAAGAAAGAAAAATGAATACTTCTGTATTCATATCATACGTGATTGTCCTGGTTTCAACCACAACAATGATGTATATGAAATATGCAGAAAATATATGTTAAAAATATGACTGAGTTTGATTTTGACAACTGAAGGAAATGTAATGCATAGATGAGTTTTGTAGCTATTGCCAAGCTCATATAATGAGGAAAAGACAGTTTTACAAAGTTAGGTGCTTTGCATTCTACAAACTAAAATAGATGTATCAGCAAACACATCAGTTGAGATCAGCTTTAACTGCAACTTTTAGATGCAGATGTGACTTTCTGTTGCTGGGGCATTCACAGCTGCAGTGCAGGTTGTGACCATGTGCTAACCTTTCACTTGAGCTGCCAGCTTTAGAAAGTGGCCTAAATAGTACTCCTGATCTCACTCAGATAAGCTTCCTGGAAGTAACATGCTGTGTTTAAAGGATTCTCAATCAATTAAACAGAAATGCAACACAATGCAGGCACATGTGTGCAATCCTGCTTGTGAAACTTCTGATTCCTCAGATGTTAGTGGTAGTGTCAGCATTTTTTCTGAAAAACTCCTCAGATTTCTACATTGAGAAACAAATATGCAACAACTTTGTATCTATTGCTTTAACTGTTTCATATACCAGGATCAACAAGAGCATAAGAAGTGTAAGAAAACAGCCGAATGAAACATTTTTCATAATAGGCAACGTATTCTGGCATATCCTCACAAAAGTTAGTTTTCATCTTGCGTCTGCTTAGTTTGAAGCAGAGCAACCCTCCCATGGAAATAACACCTGAGCTGAAGTGCAAGCAGCTTGTGGGCTTCACTAGCTCAACCTGCTGCTTTTAACAACATACAGTCAAAACCAATGCTCCACATGGACTGGGAATTAGTGTGTGGATAAACTTGAGACAGAGCAACACTTCATTTAAACTTCAGTTAATAGTGAGCAGCTGAGCTCCAAAAGACATGCCATGTGGGCTTAGGAGCAACACACTGAACCTAGCTCACCTTGGCCAACTCTTCCAGCTTCAACTTGAACACCCAGCTCTCAGCTGATACAATAGATCACTCTGTTCCCAGTGCCAGCTTTTGCTAGCCAAGAAATGCATGCTGAATTGCATCATAAGTAAAATAGAACAGGGATTATTTCATTTTATTTCTATTTCTCCTGAATTCATAGCTGAGCAATTGCACAGTGCAACGAATGAGCACCTAAATGTGCGTGCTTTTCTGTAGGTAAGAACTAAAATAACCAGCTTGGAACAGTGTTGCCTTTTCTGCTTCCCCAGCATATAGGGAAAGTACGGCTAATTGTTATCTTTGGCCTCAGTATGACTTTATAAAAGCAATGCATATAAAATGTGTTGACAGAAAGCTGAAGTGCCATGGTCTTTTCTTTTTGATCATCTCAACTTAAAATAGGTTTGACTCTGTGTAATTCTTCCCTTCCATTTAATTCACTGGTTGAAGACGTGAAAACAACTGTTTCCAGAGATAAACCCAAGGAATTAAAATTATAGTGTCCTTTAGTTCCTTACTCCTATGCTGGTAAATTAATTCATAAATGGGTATATTAATACTTCTGATGAAAAGACATCCTATAATTGCCTTGCCTAATAGATAAAGGCCCAAGAGAAACACAAAGGAAAAAAATGTATTAAAGAAAATTAGTGTTTTGAATTTTGGCCATGAAGTTTTGAGTTGCAAATGAAGATAAGGAAATGAACCGTATTTCCTGTTTATGTTACTGAGATTCTCATTAGGTGTCTCCTCTTTGACCTGTGTTGTTATGAGAAAGAAGCTAAGACAAGGAAGCGTATACTAATGAGAGGCAAGAATATCCCTGCATATTCACAATTAGAATAAATGTCCTAGGGAGCCAGATGGGACCTTTAAAATCTTCCACAATTATATGCCTGCCACAGATAATGGCAAAGTTTCCACAATGGCTATTTTAAAGCAACAGTTAAATGAATAGATTGGGAGACTAGTTTTGGTTTTTATTCATCTTCCCCCCCTTTGGTTGTGTTTTGATGTTTGGTGAGTTCTGGGGAAGAGAGAAGGGTAGGAGAGAGGTGAGAGGTGATTTACTGCAATGTTTTCATTTAAAACGATACATTTCATACAGCCCGACTGGAAACAGTTATTTGCTTGGTAGAAAGAGAGCTGAGGAGATGAATAAATTTAAAAGGAAAAAAAAAAGCCTATGGTGGCTTTCATAAGCAGCAACTAATTCTGTCATTTTTATCTAACTAAAACACCAGTGTCCTTGCTTCTACCACAGCCTACGGTATTGCTTCTCCGCTTATAATCCCTCCCTTTCCTCATGTGCCTTTCCTCTGAACCGTATCATTCTTGGTTTTTGGTCTTTCTCTGTATTGAGTGCCTTTTGCATGTGTGAATATGATTTTGTGCGCCTGCTTCTTGCTGATCAAAGAATCCCCATTTTTCTTCAGAATACATGTTTCCTGAATTGGTTTATTCATGATGTTTCAAAAAAATCCGCTTGTGCTCAACTCTACCACTTTTGTTTGGTGACTTCAGAGCGACTTGTACATTCGATATTATCAATCTCTGAAAATCAGACCCCTTCAAGGTACCTGAAACTGGACATGACCACATGAAGTGAAAAGAGAGGTTAATCCCTACAGGGAGTGATGGACCATCTTTTAATTGTGTGGTCTAGTCTAGTTCAAACATGTATTTCCAAACGCCAAAGACCCTGCTTGTGCTTCTGTCAGAGAGCCAGTGCCAAGAATTGCTGGGTGTGTGAGTGAGTTTGGATGATCATGAGGAGGAGAACACTTCATACAAGGCATCTATCACAATGAGTACACAGAAAGCAGTGAAAAGCTGCTTCAAAATTTGAAAACTAGTTGTGCTTCACTTGATTTAAACCTGAAGATAATGCAGGAAGCAAATAACCAATACCAGTCTTAAATCTCTCTGTAATATACGGACCATGGGTTTATTTAACTGCACCAACTGCTGAAAAGAGTCATCCAGGAAAACATATTTTGGCACCATAAACAAAGTCCAATTACTTCATTTTACTGTGGCATTCAACAAAATTACCAATAAATAAAACAATTGGCAAGGCTTTAAGATCCACAAGAGTATCCAGCAGTGCAACAAACAAAACACTCTAGTTCTGACTGTTATAAAGTGGGTAATAGACACAGTGGGCCCAATTTTCCAAACTTTACAGTAATTTGAAGAGCCCTGCAGAGTGCTCACTTTTCACTTGTTCGCCTCACCTCCTTCACTGGGGCTCGTAATGAATTTAAACTGTATAATTCAAGAACAGTCAATTCATTGTACAGTCAACTTTGTAGAGTTTCTAAATTATAGGTACGCTCATTGGAAATAATGATGGAAAACCTGAAATTGCAATTGTATCTGCCTTGGGTCACTTGCATTTGAATTCAGCATTGCTTGGTGAGCTCCCTTGGACCCAGGGCAGCAGACCACTGACTGAGACACAAAGCACAGCCTGAGCTCATTACCTGTGATGCTCAGTAGCATAAATTAGCCTACAGAGAGCACCTTGTTGGCAGAGCTAGATTGCTGCCTTTTTGGGTGTACCTCTATATACTGTCCAAAGATAGCCCGAGAACACGCTGGCTTTCCATGGAGTAGAGCTAAGAAATGACCTGCCAGTAGGTGCTCCTCCCAGCCCCCTGCACCCCATCCTGCAACACAGCTTGTGTAGGCTTCACCCATAAGTTGGTGGAGAAATAGGTTTGTTTCCTTCTCGTAAGGGATGCTGTTTGTCTGAAACGCAGTGTTTCCTGTTGGTGGCCCTGAAGGTGAATAAAGGCTGTTTGCACTGAAGTCCACACTAAGTGCTCAACAAATTTAGGGCTTGTCTAAACTTCACAAGAATGGGGTACAATTTCAAGGCAATCAAGATGAAAAGATTGCTGCCAGTCAGCTAGGCTGCTTGCCCTGTGCATGTGTAGGCTGTCAGCCCCCCACAATTACAAGGCATGCCCTGCAACGGTGGTGGAATGGGAGCTTATAGACAAGAAGTTATTGATGGTCAGCTGACGAATGGTAACTCATTAAGCCGTGGTAATATTATTGCTTGCAATGCTCTGTCCATACAGTTAATCAATTTTTCTAAGTGAATGAAACTGAATTAAGGCCACTTTAATTCCAAATTAGAATGTTGACACAAGCAGTTAGTGAAGTTTGACTAATCCATTTAAAACAAACTTATATTTGTTTCTCTCAGTAGCCATATGTAGGTAACTCTGGGACAGGTTCAGCACAGCTACTTCAGGCTTAGTCCCTCTAAACAGCCCAACTTAATCCAGTCCTCACCCTATAAAGATGGAAATCCCATACCATAGGATAAAGCTATAAAGCTGAATATCTTAGCTCAGTATCTACTTGGCTGTGATTTAATATATGTTACATATGACAAATATTTAGGTACTTTTTATCAAGTGGACAATGAACAGGGCAAGATGAAACTCTGAATGCAGAAAAAGAATATAAGTAATCATTACTTAAATCAGTTTATGCATTTACTCTTCATGTGTCATCAGCATCTTACCTCAAGTGTGCATGGACAAACAAAACCAAGTTGCAAGAACATAGCAGATTTGGTTAAGAAATAATGCTAATAAAAATACAGGAAATAACACATAGAAAAAACTTACTGTAACTTTTTTCTGTCGCTGAAGTACATTGGCCATTCATTCATGACCACTCTTAGAAATGTGTGCAGCTTGTCTCATTTTTAACTGCACAGCAGGGGAAGAATAATAGTGATACTCAGAGTGTTAATGCCCTTTGAACTACCATTATGCTTCAGAGTTAACAAGCCATTGCAAGGAATTCTGCCATGTCTCATTTCTCTGAAAGGTTATTTCACCTTAACATCTTTTAGATACAGCTTCAAGCATCTTCAATTTATATGTTGAAGATTTACTTCAAATCTGTAAGGCCTACATACTTACTTCGCCTTCATGGTAGATGTTTTACTTTTTTTTGGTAAAGAAGGTTTAATACAGACCAATAGCGGTCACATCAAATAATTCACAGGAAACACTGGAAAAGCAAAAGCATTGGCACAGCGTGCCACACAGAAGAAACATCACACCAAGACTTGAGAAGACAGCCTTGCTTCCTTGAAAATGACGACAATTTTGCCACTGACTTAGTGGAGATGGGTTTACACCGACAGCATCTTAAAAATGAATGCTTAGCTGCTGAAGCACATGATGGCAGCCACCCCAGAAAAACACCAGCTTGCTGAATCATGACATATGCTGACTCAATCCAAAACCTGTTCTTAGCTCATGGACTGAGGTTTTGGCATGACTTTGTACCTGCTCTCATTTGAGTTGCCATAGCCTTACACAGCGATGGCACAAAGCTAAGTGAAGGAAATCTTCTGACAAACACAAAATGGAGATGACAGGATCACAGAATAGCCAGGACACTGAACAATGACAGGACAAGAGACAACTGGAAGCAACTGCTAAAGGAAATAAAGATTTATTTCCTGCCCTGAAATATGTGGAACAAAATCAATTTATTAAATTTTATTTAATTCCATGAGAAGATGAATTTCTGAAATGCATCTCCTGTGTTCAAAATATTCTGAACACAGGCTCGATTGTTCTTCTCCATTTAGTTCCTTTCTACAGAAGCAGTTGTGTCACCTCCCTTTATGTTGTGGTAGGCAGAAAAGTCTGGTTAGGGATAAACAGTTTTATTGTACTGACTGTTACGGGCTTCTCAAAACACAATGAGACTTGGCCACTATCCTATGTCTCACTAATGCCAAAGTTATCCCCCCAAGTTACACAGTCATTCTGTTGGGTTAATATGGATTTGTGTAACAAAAGTATCAGATTATTTTAAATAGTAACCTGCTTCCAAGGAGTAATTACAGTCACAAAAGAAGCAAGCTCCTGAACACAACTGGGTATCTCTTATCTCTTTCTGTTCATCCCTATGGCCTGAAATAAACAGGAAAATAAAGGGGAGCAAAGTCCTTAATTAGTTCTAAGCACTCTGCTGATCCAACTCATAATGAATCTTTTAACCCACTCACAACAGACTTGGTGCATCAGAGTGAAAACTTTTTCATACCTACCTACCCCGGAATAGTTCAGTGCAAAAAGCCTGGAGTTCTGAAACCATCCTGAAGCCAAGTAAACAGACTTTTTGCAATCAAAGAAAGTATTGTCCTGTGTGGACTGAAACAACTCCAGCCCTGGGCAAAGAGGAAAGGTTTTCCTGAGAGGTATCTATAGCAAATGAGATGTAGTACAGAAATCTAATAAGTGCCCTTCACACTGTTTTCTCTAAAGCAGTCTCCAATGAATACATTTCAGGCAACCTTGTCAGTGCTCAATGTGAGATAGGCCAGAAGGTGAAAGACTGGTACTTCTTCAGTCCTTCGGGATTGCCAACCACTTAACGAGGACTATTCAAATGATCTCATTAACAACCCTACTTCCAAAGATCCTTCCAGGTGCCCATAGAAAGACAGTTTCTGTTAGGTTGGCATCATTTCCATCTAATATTTTTTCTCTTAAAAAGAATTTTGCATACTTGGCTGAAAGCTTTTCATGCTCACCTGGGGATAAGAATCCTGAGTACTATAAATGTGAGGCTCAGCAATGTTCTTGCTACCTGCTGATGTTTGTTTTGACTTTTGCTCACATAAGAAAAGATACCTAACTCTAGAAAACAACTGCAGTTTATTTGATACCGTGCAGGAAATAAGCTTACATGTAGGCATGAGAGAGAGTCGGGTATTATGAAAGAACAGAATTTGCTTTAAGGTGATGCATTTCTTTTTAGGCTAAGTATTCCAGCTCCATTCCCCTCTTCTTGTTTTGGATGCTAAGGAGCTATCCATCTCTGCACCTCTATAGCCTGAGTACATCCCTTTCCCAGGAAAGCCAATGTCATTGATTAAGAAGAGAACTGCCTAGTTAGCCACCTATCCATTCTTTGGCAGGGAGAGACTTGACCATGTGTTATATCCTAATCTCTAGTGTTACAAACAGGTCCTGGTTTTCCTAGAATTAATGGTTACAGACGTATCGATCTAGGTGTGAGAAAGGTCACACTCCCAAAAGCCAGACACATAAATGAGAAAAATGGAAATGAAACAGCTTTACTCTTCCCACTGTGTGTTACAGCTGCTGAGCTGCAAAGCATCTTTCCAAAACTGTTTGTCTGCATACAGGGCTGAGACAGGGAGTTAAAATTTGCCTTAGCTACAGAGTCCCATTTTACTATATCCCAGATTGCAACATTCCGACTCATACAAGCCTCGCCATCATTACAACAATACTGTGTTTTAATCACAGAGAATGTCACCTTCATATTAAACTGATCCACATAGTTTTCAGCATATGTGATTCAGCAGAGTCCTCTGAGGCTGAAGTATGCCCATGATATTATTCATTGTTTTATACTGAATGAAGAGAGAAACTAATTCAACGTCCTTTTGTACTGGGAATAGTATAATGCATGTGATTTTCCACTTTGAAAAGATATTTAATAATCGCATTTAATGTTGAGTTAAACATTTCATTGTTTGCCATGACTAATCCACAGATTTGAAGGGAAAATTCCACTTTAAAGTGTAATGGAGCTTCTCTGTTCCTTCCCTTCTGAATTAGTACTAACACAATTTTGAGAGTAAGTACCAATTTGTGGAGCTATTTTGTAGCATGTGTCCTAACACACTTATCATGAGCACGGTGAAATAGAGGGTGCTTTGGATAACAAATGCAAATTCGGTCAGACTGGTAAAACCAGTGCAATCTTCACTTAGAGAAACCTTCTAATTAAATGAATAAACTTATTCTGAAAGATGTTCAATGGAGGATGCAGAATAGGATTATTCTACTCCATCAAGCACCCTTTTGATGTTTAATGAAACTACAACAGCAGGTAAATTATGGGTTTGTGTTCACTGCACACTTTTTAATGAGATTATAAAGAAAAATCCAATATATTACAAGTGGGTCAAATATATTTTTGTATCTCTGTCTGGAGAGAAAACCTCCAGAATGATCACTTAGAAGTATGCAGCTGGCTACTGACAGAACGTTTAAATAAATACAGTTATTAAAACATAAAACCAGTGAATGTTGCTATTTACTGACACTTTCAAGCATCAGAATGCTTTTGAGTCTGTCATGGCCAGTGAATACGCTCATAAAAGTATGTAAATATTTATGGGTACATAGCAATGCACTTTAATAACGAATTCTACTACAGTATTTTAAAGAAACACAACTGCCCCAGCCACTGTTGATAGTGCTGTCATTTAAGAAAGAATAACACTGTATGTATGAGTGTGGAGGGGAAAGAGACATTGAAGCATGTGCCACACTGCACGGGGTTACAGCCCTGTTAACATTTCCAAGTAAATGAGCCTTATTATTCAAATACCTCAATTACAGGAGCTCTTTGTCAATGTGAAGTAATTGTATATGTCATACCTATATGTATGAAGGCGATACTGGTACAAAAGTGCTTTCTGTTTAACTAACCCTGCTCCTGGTGACAGCAATGATCAAGCTCCTTTTGACTTCCAGAGGAGCCCAATTAGGCTGAATGAAAAGTGGAGCTCTGGAAGCTCCCACCTGGAATAAACCATGGCACCAAGCCACTGATGCACTTCTGTGTCTCATTTGCTCACTTAAACCAGCTCTCAAGGCTGTCCAAAGCACTGAGCTGCTTCAGTCACGTTTGCAATGATCACTTCCTTCTCCTGAGCAATAGTTACACTGGCTTTTTGTCCAAAATGGGTCAGTACCCACCTAAGGCTTGAAATAAACATAAAGATTTCATCACCTCTAACTCTGCCGTGAGGAGGAGCCTGCAACACTGGATCCTTGAGCCCAGTCAATGCGTGTGGGCTCGGGACCCATTCATCTGGCACTTCTGCAAGCCAGGCATTCTGTTTGCAAAACAAAGTCTTTCAATCCTGGCCAAATGGCTAAATCACTCTTCTTCCACTTGTCAATGCTTCTGGTTGTAAAAAGACAAGTTGTCTGGGGAAGCCTGGATGCATGTCTCAGCAGTCTGAATTGGACATGAACTAATTGGAAACTTCACTGGAGATGAACTAATATCACATGCGCTGTCTGCCAGGCAGGCAGCGGCTCTCAGTCGCTTTGCACCAGAAGTCAAAGGAGGGCCAGATTAAAAAGAATGATTTAACAGCACAGAATTCATGTTGCATTTTCTCCTGAGATGACTGTGTTTGATGGCTCCAATGCCACATTTCAGGACCTGCTGGGAGTTGTGACTGGAGACGGACAAAGTGACAGTTGCAGGCTCAGATTTGTGGAATTTGGGAAAACTTTCTGTTTCACTTGCCTCTAAATCCTCCAGAGCTAAAGTCAAGATCCGTGTGATAGCCATGCGATGTAAATCGAGTAGCACATGTATTCAGCATTTACGATTTTGATGGTAGGTTTTCTTTACTCAGAGACTTACAGTCATCAATAATACCAGTTCCAATGGTAAAAACATATATCATACCATGAAACTTGCATCTTAGGGAAAAATTAACACTCTTTTTCACTGAACCAACAGGAAAAACATGATTACCGGGCTTGGTAATAATGGCTTAAAGCATGTTTTTTGTTTCTAGAAAAGAACAAGGTTATGCTTCAGATTCATCTACAGCCCACCCTACTGACTCTTCGCTGTCACTGCAGGATAGCCCTCACAGGAGAGGTGTTTACATTTGCCGGATGTGAAGTAGTGTTACTGCACTAAGGCATGTGACATACTGCAGTAATGTGAGAAGCCGCAAAATTTACAGTAATTTTTATAATGAAATGGAATGCCTTTATTTTAACTCCTCATTCAGATATGATTAAAAGTTAGTCAGTGAGGTTTTATAGGCTTTGGCTTAGGAGTTAAGACCCATGAAGTCAATGAGATTGAGAAGGTGCTCAAATGTTTTGTTAATAGGCCTGGATTGAAGCACATACTTTATAGGTCTGCTGATGCCTTTGGCTCTCATTACCAGACTCTGTCAGGTTTAGCTGTGGCAGTTGTTCCTACCCCCAGCTGTCTGCTTCGTGTTGATGCCTGTCACTGCTGTTGCAGCAGGGAGTATGTGTATGTACATCAGTGTAGCTCACCCTTGTATTCCACACTCCCTTCATCAGTGCTTTAGGCTGAAATACCAGGCTGTGAACTGGGGCACTTGAAGCGTTGACACATGTCCCATTCTGTCACCCTTCCAAAAGGACGCTGATGCTGGAAGGCAGTTATTAGGTGAACAGCTGGAGGTGGTCATGTCTTAAGCCACTGCAGCTAAGTCTGCCAAATCTCATCTGTCAGAGCACGCAGTTTATACGTTTAGCTTGATGTGTCTGGAAACTTTGGATTACCAAATTACTACTTTACATACAATGCATTAGCCTGGATGAGATCAACTAAAGCAAAATGCAAGTAACAACTGGAACATCTGAATGCTTCAATAGAAAACACATTGTTAAGATAACTTAGAGAAAATACAGGATGCCTAAACTTCGGACATAATTTAATAATATTCTTTGGGAGAAAAATCAAAAGATGTTATCTGCTTGCTTGATAAATGCTTCAAACTTACAAAGGTCTGATCTTCATCTGGTTTAAGTCAGAGTGACTATGCTTAAGTCAGAGGAGCCATGAAAGTCAACAGCAGATGAAGAGCTGGCCCTAGTTTGCTATTCACTACTCTTCAGGGAAATCGGAAGATTATGGACAGAATACTTTCTTTCTCCAAGATAAGGAAATATAATACCCCTACAGTGCCTCTTATCCACTCTCAAATTCAATCTGGAAAGCTTTTCCTATTTTCTGAGCTTTTTGTAGCATTTCTATTCTATAAACGGAGCCTTTCCAAGTTTAGAGGCATTTTTAATGTGTTAAAGCTGTCGTTCCATTTCTGGCCACAGCTCCCTCTTTTTCTGATTCCTCTCAAAAAATTGAAACCTGTTCTTTTCCTGCTCCTTTCACTCTTCAGAGAAGTTTCTTCCCCTCTTTTGCGAAAGGAAATACTTGCTCTAGTTACAATTCCCCTTGAGTCTCTCCATTGTGTCCCAGCTTTTGACCTTCTCAGTGCAATGTGCATGTGTTTGTGTCCATGTGTGGGACAGCGCAAACCGAATCGAGATCTCAGCATTGTCTGCTTCATGGCAATTCTCATCACCATCACACCTAATATATATTATAAAAGTAAACTGGGATATAGATGAACTCAGAGGCAGGAACTGAACTGTGTTCTCCCGCTGTTTCTAGTGCTGTAGTGCCATCTAGTGAAATATCTACAGTAATCATCCTAGCATGTGAGTCAAATCCATTTTTGCATTAATAGCACATTTAAATATAATGCTGAGTACATACACTGCCGTTCTCTATGAGTGTGCAAAATTCCATACAGTGATCA
This sequence comes from Coracopsis vasa, assembly GCA_026283785.1. Taxonomy (NCBI): domain Eukaryota; kingdom Metazoa; phylum Chordata; class Aves; order Psittaciformes; family Psittacidae; genus Coracopsis; species Coracopsis vasa. Next base: position 74,445 of record JANHGB010049870.1, read on the forward strand.
GAAAAAATCAACTTTTAACTCATGTAGTTTCTTAAAAGTACCCCAAAACGTTCTGTTTACAAGGCACTCAGGTAGCACGTAATCTAACATTCCATTGCACGTATAGAACTTGATTCTGAAGTCTTTGATAAAGCCATTCCAAGTAGAGACAAAGGAACTTTAGTTAACGGTACCCAGTTTGTAGACTAAACATCTAACTTGTATAATTGGTCTCAAAAAGCTGTTGACACTATTTGCCACATTTGCAAAGGAATGTGTAAGGGCCTGTTATTTACCTACAGTATTTCCTTGAAATCTTCAATCCTGCACAGCTGCTTATTTGTATGAGATGCTCGAAACTGCCTAGAAAAGCAGCTCATGAGCCAGTGGCTTCAAATGGGAAATCTCACATGTCACCCTTCCCCATCCCTCCAGGTAGGATCCAGGATTTCTTTCACTAGTGTTTAACCTCCTTTGGGAGAGCGGCACTGCGAGTCAGGGCTTGGCACAGCACAGGCAACTGACTCAGTGCCCAGGACTCTGTCCAGCACACCCCACTGGGGATTCCAAGATGTGTCCCTCTGCCAGCGATGGGCATCAGGGTAAGAGCTCTTGGTGTTATACTGCAGCCACCAAGCACCCCTTGCAGCTGGCCTGCTTCATGTCCAGCTTCCTTCCAACCTGACCCTTTACCCCACCATGGTACCACGAGCATTGCAGTCAGTAGATGACAGAACTGGCACATGAGGTACCACTGCCACAGGGGGACTGGAACAAGGTAACGTGGGCAGCTGCAGGGTCTGCGTGAGGGATGAGCACCCCAGTGGGGATGTTGTGTGAGTTTCAGGAGCAATTTGCCAGCCTGGACAGATCTGTGTGTAGGTGACATTGCTATCCTTAATCAGTGAAAGAGAGAAAAGTCATTGTCCACCTGGTCCTGTTTGATTATGGATATCATTAGTCTCAAGTACAAATAGTTGATAATATGTCAGTGGATTCATACAAACACAGCTTTTAAAACTCCATCATTATGTCATCTTAGTCTACCTTAAAACTCCTGTAGAAAGTATCACATGATCAAAGGTGCTTTCTTTTATCTTATATGTTTCCATCTCACCTCTAGTATTACTGCTTTTTATGATACTGTAGAAGTCACACTGGGCTTACAAACCAGCTATACTGTGTGATGGGCTGTCACAGATGGAGACAGCCGCTGTCCAGAGGATTGCAAATCACGGATTGGATCCAGAATCAGTTAATGAATGTCTTTTCACTGATCTCAGTGAGGTCTGGAGCAGGCCTAACAGCAAAGATGTTGTCTATTAAGTTGAATTTTCTTTTGGATGACATTTTGGAACTGTTAGCATAGTTCACATTTCAGTTTCCATTGTCTGCAACCATATGAACTTAATATTTTACAACAGTTTTACATACAGATTGTAAATCTGATTTCAGTTACTCCTACTGCTGCTTTATTTCATTTAAGGAAATTGGTATTAAATTGTTGGATATATTTACGTGTCCACATTTGTTACTACTTTAGCCTGTCTGAAGTACTGTGCAACCTACAATGCTTCATTCTCACCATTAATTAAAACCCTTGCAAGGTTAACACACCCAGGAAGGACTGGTGAGCGAGCGTTGTGTAACACATGAACTCGTATAAACTCTAAATGTGACTTAATTAGTTGATAATGGATCATTAATTACAAAGCTAGTGAAATGAAACATATTGTTGTGGGAACGCATAATGGAACTATTGAGAAAGAATAGATTTGGTTTTACTACGTACTTGTCTGCTAAGAAAACCACCTGTGCAAATAACTGGCTCAAATCAGATGACAAGCAGATTTTTTATTGCACAAGAAAGATTTTGGTTTCCATGACAATGCACTTAGGTCAAAACAGCAAATTCTATCTTTTTCTGCAATAAACATTTCATTTACTCCAACAGGTTTAACTCTCAGGTTTATAATGTGTCTAAAATATATTTATTAGCTAGCAATTATTTAATACAGCAGCTTCTGCCCAGAAATTGCTGTCCAGCGACTAGGGATTCAGCTAGAAGTGTATGGGATCTATCCTAAGCCCTTTGGCATTTTCAACAAATGCTGTAATGCTGTTTGGCTCACAGTAACCTACTGTGAGCTCTGGGGAGAGCTAAGAAAACAGTTTAAATGTTACACAAAAGTTTTTATTTAATTGAATTCAAGCATTTATAAAATTATATTGAATTAGGTCATATTCATAGCTTGTCCAGTATTTAACATTTTCACCAGTAACTGCCTGTACATCTAGTTTAAAATTTAATGACATTACTTAAGAAAAAGGTTTTCTTGATCTAAGGGCAAGTATGCTTTATTTATAGGCCCTTTCTCAGACTGAGAATGGAAAGTACAAATGTGTTACTCATTAAGCCCCACGTTCTTACGTGGCTGGATGACTAAATCACTGCTTCCCCAGGGTGCCTACACCAAAAAGTGCTGGACTCAGCGAAAATAGAAAAATAGGTGTTCTCATTTCCAGTGTTCCCAATCAAAGTAACAATTAGTAACTCTCTGAAATAATGAGGGGTTTATTCACCAGAGCTGCCTGGAAGCAGCTCTGAACTCGAGCTCCGACCGCTTGTCCGAGACCTAATGGAATTACATCTCAGCTGGCCAAACAACTGAATGGTGCTTCCATAGCAGGAGCTGATCCGAGCCCAAGATAGTCACCTTTGTGTTGACTTGGCAAGTCATTGAGTGCAGCACCACTGTTTCCCTGCTTTCTGGGCTGGTTTCTTCTGATTCTGGCCAACTCTGTGCAAGTGGTGAGTGTGCAAGAGCTTGGAGCCATGGCTTGGTGCAAAACCCAAGGACATGCCATGTGCTGGAACATACATTTGCATGAGGTGTGACATTTTGCCTTGCTAAGGACTAGTACCTAAAATACTTCCCTTCTCCTGGAAACACACTGCTTCCTGCAGGGAGGAGGAGGAGCCTCCACAAAGCTCCTCCAGCTTGTCCAAATGTGCTCTCTCTAGTCTCCTGCCAGTACCTTTGGAAGTTCTTGGCTGGTTTTTGCCATCCCTGGCAGATGGTAGAAGCACAGGAGACAACCCAGCTGTGGTGAAGGCTGGCAGGGGGCAGGAGCCCGGTGGCTGAGGAGCACATATGCGACTCTGGGCAAGCCCCAGCGTGCTGGAATATTGCTTGGTGGATATGTCACAGGGACACAAGGAAGGCTGAGGCTTCTGTGACAAAGGGAGACAAAGGATTTAGGAAAATCCTTTAGGAAAAGGGGCTTTAAATTATAGAAAAATGGTTTGATTGGCTTTTCTGGCAGCAGGACAACTTTTTTTCTTTAATGTCATCAGCCCAGGCTACATGGTAGATAAAACACACCTAGTTCTACCTCGTGGGCACATAGTGACATTATTGGCATCCATAATTACAGACCACCTTTTGAAAACAGTGTTTCTTTCACAAAGGTTTTCTTCCCTTGTTTCAGTCTGAGCCATGTTCAAGAAAGGGGTAAGACAGAGAGAGGTGCTGCAGTTCCAGCCTTGGTCTGGAGCTCTGTACACATGCCAGAACCAGTTGATTTCTAGTGGCAGTTCTTTGTGTAGAAGAACACACTGGACCTTTTCTGTATTAAACAAGCTAGATCTAGGGAGGAGTCAGCACAAAGGAGAATTCATGCAGCAGCAGCGGGCAGGACAGCAGGGACTGGATTACAGCTGCAGTTCTGGAGTGGAACAGTCTGAAGATACTTAACAGTATTTTATGGTCACTTTGGAAAATGAAGTGCAATAATCACCTTCGAGTCTGTAACTCAAAGGTAGATTGTTGTGTTGTGCGTGAAAAGAGGCAGCTGTATCAAACACCTTTCAATGCATAGATTTTTTGGAGGAGAACCTCTGAAGACAGCCTGTGTAAACTCTGTTCCTTTTCCCTCAACTTTCAGCTAAAAGATGTTTAGAAAGACTTTTTTTTCCTCTTTCAGTAACAGTACATGAATACAAGTCACACCCTACTGAGACTTCTTTAGAACAAAACCTGAGTATAAGGTTCTTAATAAAGGGTGGAGTATGTTTTACATAATTCTGCTCCTGATACCCACTATTCCCAAGTGAAGAAAGAATAACAAATTAAAGCTTATAAGGTGAGACTGAAAAAGAGCTAGTGAGAGGCCAGAGCTGGTGGAAGTGAGGAAAACTCCAGCATGCTCAAACATCAGAGATGTTGCTTCCCATCCTCAGAGCACATCTTTTAATCTGAACATCCCTTGCACACAATGAATGGAAGTAAGCATGGAAAATGTTCCTAGGATTAGCTATGCCCTACCCCTACCTCTGGTCCTGCCTAGTTAAACATTGCACAAGCGAATGCAGACAGCTTATTCTGTTTCATCACCTTCTTTGATTAATATCTATAGCCAATGTGTTAATTACTATTCAAAATAAGAGTCAAATTCTGGGAGCAGTGACATGAAAATAATCACAAGAACCAGAACACATCAATACAGGTTTCCAGGACTGGACACCAACTCTTGTGATAGTTGGCTGGACACGTTAGGTTTGTTTAGTTTTGGGGTTGTTTAGTTTTCAGCCCGATCCGAGCTGAAGGGGTGACACCAGCTCTCCCCATGCACAGACCAGGCTGGCACTAGATGGCTCCCGAGTGACAGGCTTGGTTGGGTTTTTTTTAATAGAGCTTTCTAATAATATCTTTACTTCTTGGCTTAGAACTTTGCCCAAAACGTCTGTTCCCTCCTGTTCATACAGTGTTTTTTACAGTTCAGCTTTACATTCATAGGCACCGTGTAGTTTGCTGCTTCTTGAAGCAGACGGGAGAAAACAGGACTCTGCTGTGCCCTTGGTATGGGGCTTAAGAGGGACTGGCTGGAACTGCCAGAGTTGCCGTCACAAGACATAGCTGTGGAAGCAGGAAGCGTGTCTTGACTCCCACCGTCGCTTTCATGAAGACTTCCGGAACTGAGTTAGCTTAGCTAGGAGCCAGCTTAATTGGCACTAATTGGCTTCCCTTGGCTGGTCATGTCTCTTTGGAAGCGATTTTCACGTTCCTTTTCACAGAGAAGCACGTATACCTGAGTCCTTCTGAGGCAGTGATGGCAATCT